>JARYZH020000186.1:0-127475 GCA_030021035.2 Notholithocarpus densiflorus | reverse complement strand
CCCCCAAAAAAAAAATCAGAAAAGCTCAGAACCAGCTTTTGAAGTTGCCATGCACCTCTCAAAGCCATCTCACTTCAAAACCAATACAACAACATAAAACAATAATATTATTAACATTGAAACCAAAATAATAAGAATAATAAATTAGTTTTGAGGATTTAAACTTTAATATAACTTTTCCTATCAGCGTAATCATAATATTTATTTTCTATGCTTGATTCTAATACAAAGGTAAGGAATTTAAGTGCTTCATATGAAAACCTCATAGTTGAACCTGACTTTTTTAATTATAATTATATTTAGAACAAATTTTCTTTTAGATTACTTTCAAAATCAAATCTTGTAGAGGATTTTTACTCCTTTTTATTTAGATTATAGCTTCTATTTGGTTGCCAAAAAAGCGTAAGAAAAATATTCCTTTTCCTTTGGTTATTTTTTGTTTAGATAATTTGAAAAAGTCAAAAGTTTGCTCTCTTCTCATGTTGTTTTACACCACTTAATAACAACATGATTGGGTCGACACAACACAACTCACATAATTCGTTTAATAAATGGGTCGTGTTGGGTTAACACGACCTGTTAGCTAATGCCAATTTTCATAACTCTAAGTGGAAGAGTGTAACACAATGAGTCAAGGTTATATTTATAAATGGGGTTAAACCAAGGACTAATTACCAACACCAAGCAAGGACATGAGAACACATTAGTAAGTTATTGATATCATAAAACACAATATTAACAATGGCATAGTATTGATACCAAGTTACAATAGATTAACAATGGCACCATTCTGTAATAAAATATTGGTCAGAGATAATGTGAGCAATAATTTTTCTGACTTAATTTTAATTAAAAGATTTAAACAAAAAAAAAAAAACTCATGCCCCATTGCTACCAAATACCACACCACAGCCATGTATTATTGACATGTTTTTTTCTATTTCACTTAAAAATGGAGTTAGAACCATAAAACAAAGCAAAATGTGGCAAGAACTAAAATTTTCAAAGCACAGCTCTTTCTCATCAGTGTCATCACCCCTTTATTCAAACCAAAACTGAGAAACTACAAAAAATTAATAAATAAAAGAAAGAAAGAAAAATTGGCATTGTTAAACAAACAGAGAGAGGGAACCTTGATGTTGGCAGAGTTAGAGGTTACGGTGGTTGGTGGCGCGAAGGTGACTGGTAGCGGCAAAACAGTGGCTTGTTTCTATGACGGTGGCTGGTGGCAGAGAGAGTTGGCTGTGGTCGCTGGTGGCTAGTGGTGGCGAGCGAGGGTGTGAGAGACGAATGTAAAAGAGAGGGGCACTACTCCCTAAATTTTAACAAAATTTATTTTTCATGTCTAAACCTTTAAAACTTTTATTTTTCATCCCAAAACTATTAAAATGTTGTACTTTCTATCACTTTTAAAAGTTTTTTTTTTTTTTTATCATTCTTAAATTATTGAAAACAAAATTTTAATAAAATTTAGAAACCAAAATAATATTTTACCCCTAAAAAATTTGACACTGACATGGAGATTGTTAATGATAAATAAAAAAGTAATGTTAATAGCGGGTTTAGATGAAAACTAATAAAATCTTACTAACAAGGTTTTCAGATCCAAACCGTTCATTCAACCGTAAAAGGGAGAGGTTCAAGGTTTTTGAGGTCGAACCGAGGTCGAACCGGGGTCGAACCGTGATGACGTCATAATTAATTTAATAATTAATTAAAGCCTAAATATAGATATTAAATTTATAAAACTAACAAAATTGACAATATATCTATATATGTGAGGGAAATTTAATGATTTTCAAGCATATATTTAATAATTAAATAAGAAAGTTAATAAAATAAAATAATAACCATGAAAACATTAAAATTTATGATTAATTTTTGAAGTAAAGTTGAATATCTTTGAAAGATTTTTGTAGGGACTGGGTCTGAGCACTTCTACTGTTGGAAAAGTGAATTCAGACCCAATTAGCCCTAAACAATGAATTTGTAAAGTATGAATTTAAGAACTAGGCCTTAGTGAGGGTTACAACGAATAAACAGAGTTATGGGAAGACTACGCAATAAGAAAATGGGCTTTAAGTGTGAAAATCTATCCTGGACGCCGGTCCAATGAGCTTTCTCATTCTTATTATCTCCTCAACGCCTGAATACAGAGGTTACAAAGGCGATACAGGTTGCTACAGTGTTTTCTACTTCTCATCTCCTCCCTCTTTCTGGAGGAGTTCTTACGTTATATACCCTCCTTCAGCTGATCTTGGCCCTCTATTTGTCGATCGTGTAGGTCACTACTTGAGCGCTTGTCCCATCAGCCGCCGTCCCAAACTTTCTGTGAGTTGCAACAACCAAAGTAACACTATTTAAGGGTCATTTCCTCATTAATGCGGCCAGAACGTTAGTTGTGGGCATTTAATGTGGAGGTGACAGCTTCTCCTGGAATTGCTCCTCCTCTAGGCTCCCATGGCTGACCCGCTGTACTTGTCTTTTTCTTGGGACTCTCTGCGAGATTGCCCTTGATGGCGTGCTGCTCTTCCCTTCTATGATCTTGGTTCGCCGAAGACATGGTTGTCCTCGGCTATGCTTCTTGGTAGTTAGGATTCCCTTCATTCGTCCTCGGGCATTTCTTCCTCCTCGGCATGAGCCTTGGGCTTAGTATAAGGTGGGCTAGGGCGGCCAAATTTTTTGACCCCACAATAGCCCCTCAAAATCCTGCTGTCCAAATCCTTGGACGGAGAGGAGGGTTTTGATGCCCTCGGACCTATGTCATGGCTTGTCCAGTCTTGTCCTTCGTTAGCGCTAGAGCATTTCCGCTTGTCCAAGGCACGTTCCTGATGCTTCGGTATACGGAGCGCGCCCTCATTAAATTCAGGCGACTCTGTGCTCCCCACGTTCAACGGTGTGATGGTGATCCAACGGTGAGGATTTTTTAACTTTATGGGCGGGAAAACCGGCACGGTTATTTTTAATCGAAGGTATAAATGCCCATTCGAACCGATTCGCCTCTTTATTTTCATATTCAAGAGTTCTTGCGCACGTCTCCTGAGTTCTGTCAAATCTCCAGCCCAACTCGCCTTTCTTTTCAGCATAAAAAGCCTGTCCGAAGAGCTTTTCCTCAATTCTGTATGTTTCTACTCTCTCTCTGACTTATATTCTCTCCCCTCTAAGTTTCTTTTTCTTTTGTTCCTATCTTTCTTTCGTCCTCCCCTGAGTCCTTTAACCGTTCCTAGGGATGGGTAGGTTTAAGAAGTTGGTTGAGTCTGAAGAGGCAATGGAGAAATTCATTGCCGATTATAGGATTCCCAATAACGTAGGCTTGAGATACTGTGAGGAAGGGGAGTGGTTTTTTAGGAAGGAAGATGGTGAGGTGGTGATTCCCATAATTGCCTTCATTGAGGGTGGTATGAGAATCCCCATGGGACCGATGATGAGGGATTACCTTAGGCATTTTCGATTAGCTCCCACCTAGTGCGCCGTCAATATGTTTAGGATCCTGGGTTGTGTGGATGTTTTAAATGAGAAAATGGGGTTGAGGTTGACCCATCACGACGTAAACTGGTGCTACAACCTCCAACACCTAAAGGGTAAATCCTATTATATGAAAACGAGGGACGACAAGGTTCGGCTTATTCAGTGCCTCCCAGAGTCTAGCAAGGGGCTGAATAAGGACTTTCTCATCGTGTCAGGGAGGTGGCACGACGGCCTTCCCTGTCCGACAGAAGAGGGTTGATCTTTTGCATTGTCATAATTTGCACCGTTTGGCTGCTAATACGGATGTACCTTCTTTTTTACAGATCCACGCGCCTTTGGC
Source organism: Notholithocarpus densiflorus (assembly GCA_030021035.2). NCBI lineage: Eukaryota > Viridiplantae > Streptophyta > Magnoliopsida > Fagales > Fagaceae > Notholithocarpus > Notholithocarpus densiflorus. The sequence goes on along the minus strand of JARYZH020000186.1, from coordinate 123,667 downwards.
AGACACTTTCACTTAGTCAACCGGGAAGATTTGGCTACCATCCTTAGGGCGGAGGTTTTTGTGAACGAAGCTGACAATCAGGTCAGAGTTGCTCACAAGATCCTTGGGTACGATCCCATCCAGAAATCATTCTCGGCCCCGAAGTACGTGATCAGAGCCAAAGATCTTCGGCTTCACAGAATTACCGTAGTAGAACAAAGGTTCTTGATTGCCGAAGGATCCCCTGTTACAGAGGGCGCTACGTTGGCAAGTCCTTCCTCGTCCCCTCAAGCTGAAGAGGCCGAGGACGATTTTGGTGTATTTGATCAAGACAATCTGTTCGAGGATCCCTCTGGTGATCTGGGTGACCCCAGTTTGACTGAAGCGAACCTCTCCTCAGTAGGGACTTCTTATCAGGTCGAGATGGGTTTTAAGAAGAAACCTTCAACCGACCTGCTTGACCTAATTGAGGGCCAGCCGAGGAGGCCACAGTCCAAGCTTCCTCCTCCTCCCAAGTCTCAACCTGCTCAGACCAGGTCCTCCTCCACCTAGTTGAAGTCGTTATCTCCACGGCCCAAACTTCCTCCCCCTCCCCAGCCGACTCTGCCTCCTCGGCCTGAGCCCGCCGATCCAAAAAGGAAAAGGGGATCCAAAGGCAAAGAGCCGATGGATGGGGGACAGCCTCGCTCCTCTCAGGAGGAAGATGAAGCTCGGCGAGCTTCAAAACAATTGAAAATCGGGCACCAGGGCCCAGAAAAGGAAGTCACCATGCAGTCCGAGCCCCAGGCCTGGCTTCTTGCCCTAATGCTCCATGGGGAGCCCTTGATGGAAAATGCCTTGCTCAGGGACTTCCGAGGGGGCGAAGGTGCCTACGTGGCTGATGCATTGGAGAGGTGCTTGCTACTTCCCAGCGATATGGCCAAGCTGGGGAATATAAGGAGGCAGGAGGTCTTCCTCAGCATGAAGAGGTACATAGGCATGGTAAGACTTCTAACATTTACGACTCTATTGATCCTTGTCCCTTAGTTTCCATCTTATTGTGAACTTGTTTCAATTTGGCAGGCTGTCCAGGCCACCTACAGGTTGGAAGAGTTGGCCAATGATCAGAGTAGGGCCTTGGAATCCGAGCGTGACAAGCATTTGGATGCCACGCGGACCCTTAAGAACTCCGAGGCTGATCTTGTGAAGGCAAGGGAGGACCTGAAGGAGATGACAAGGGCCAGAGACAATGCTGAATCAGGTCTGGCCAACACCCAAAAACAGGCTGAAGACCAGACAAGGCGCCTACTCGAAGCTGAGGATCAACTGAAGATTGCCAAAGAGCAGATTGTTGATCTGAAGAAAAAGCTGGCCGAGGCCGAGAGGGCCGGGAACGCCGCAGAGTGGGCCAGGGATGAAGCCTTGAGGGCTAAGGCGGAGGCCGAGTTCGCCAGGACTGAGGCCGAGAGCTCCAAGGAAAAGGCCGAGGAAGATGCTTACGCCTTGGGAATGGATGAGACATAGGCCATTCTCAAGGCTCAAGTGCCTGGGGTGTGCAGGCTCTACTGTTCCCAGGTTTGGAATGAAGCCCTCAAACAAGTAGGTGTTAAGGCTTCATCTGACCTTTGGAAGGTAGAGAATGTATACTACCTTCCTGCCATCCGAGAGCCCGGCCTTTCTAGCTTTGAGGCTGGCACTTCTCCCAAGGTGGCTGAGGCAGGCCATCCTGATACTGCCCTTACTTTGACTTCTTCTGATGAGCCTGCTGAGGAGGCCGAGCCATCAAGGGTAACCGAGGCAGATAAGGGCCCTAGCCAGGGAGTACCCCAGGATGTTGCAGAGCCTCCAGTTGATGCCCAGGCCGCTCAGGTTGAAGAGACAGCTCTCCTTGTAATGCCTCTGCAAGCTATTCCTCTAGGTGAAAGCCCCGAGGACCCTGAGGCCGCTTCAGACTAGCCTTCTAAGGGTGCAACGAAGACCAAGTTAAAGAAATAGGCTGCCCCATTATCTTTCTTTTTTTTTTCCCCCCTTTTTTTTCTCTCTTTTTTTTGGACTGTTGTAATAGAACGCATGGATTGAATATACGCAGTTCCCTCTTTGCGTGTTAATTGTCGCTGTAATGGGTCTTATTTATTCTTATAACTTGTGTTTTGATTATTTGTTATTTATATAACTTGCGCTTCGATTATTAGCTGAATAGTCTCAACAGTGCGACTTGTTTTTCATTTTTAAGACAGCAACCTAAGAATGTAAAGTCCATAATGATAATTTTCACTTAGACTGTGATTAGCAATTGGGCCGCTCTATTATTACAACCTGCTTTTGCTGAACGGACTATAAAAGGCAATGACCTTGTAACATGAATTCTATACCTCATGAGTTGGTTATTATATCGGGTTTAAAAATGCTAAATGCGTATTACTTATAGAGGCAAACTTTTAGATCCCATACTTTTAAAATGCAAGTGTGTTTAGAGGACCATGCAAGACCTTAGTTCTGTCTAACACTTAGATTTTTCTTAAAGTAGTTAGTTTCCCCATAGGTTTGAGTCCGAGGACTATGCAAGACCTTGGTTCTGTCTAACACTTAGATTTTTCTTAAAGTAGTTAGTTTCCCCATAGGTTTGAGTCCGAAGACCATGCAAGACCTTGGTTCTGTCTAACACTTAGATTTTTCTTGAAGTAGTTAGTTTCCCCATAGGGTTGAGTCTGAGGACTATGCAAGACCTTGGTTCTGTCTAACACTTAGATTTTTCTTGAAGTAGTTAGTTTCCCCATAGGGTTGAGTCCGAGGACCATGCAAGACCTTGGTTCTGTCTAACACTTAGATTTTTCTTGAAGTAGTTAGTTTCCCCATAGGTTTGAGTCCGAGGACCATGCAAGACCTTGGTTCTGTCTAACACTTAGATTTTTCTTGAAGTAGTTAGTTTCCTCATAGGTTTGAGGCCGAGGACCATGCAAGACCTTGATTCTGTCTAATACTTAGATGGTTGCCAAAACATAAGACATGTAATTAAAATGGACTTAAAAATATGAATTAGAGAAATGCATTTGTTAATAATAATACCTTTTCAGGTTATTTACATTCCATGGACGAGGTATAGCTTTTTCATCTAAGTCTTCTAAGTAGTATGCACCTATTCCTGCTACTGCGGTAATTCGGTATGGTCCTTCCCAATTGGGCCCTAGCTTTCCCCAGGATGGGTTCTTGGCAGCCCCCACGACTTTCCTCAACACTAATTCCCCTAGTGCCAATGGTCTCAGCTTCACATTGGCATCATGTCCCTGCTTAAGCTTCTGGTGGTAGTAGGTCAACTAGATCACCGCCTTTGCTCTTCGTTCATCGATCAGGTCTAGGCTCTTACCCAGTAGTCCATCGTTATCGCCTGGAGTGAAGGAGCTAGTCCTCAGCGTTGGGAAGCTTGTCTATAGAGGGATAACAGCCTCGGCCCCATAAGTCATGGCAAAGGGTGTCTCTCCCGTTGACCGTCGTGGGGTAGTCCGGTAAGTCCATAAGACGTGTGGCAGCTCCTCTACCCATCTTCCCTTGGCTTCATCCAGTCTCTTCTTAAGCCCATTGACTATGACCTTGTTGACAGCCTCGGCCTGCCCGTTTCCCTAGGGATAAGCTGGAGTTGAGTACCTATTTGTGATCCCCAGTTCGCAACAATATCTTCTGAAGGCTTTGCTGTCAAATTGGAGGCCATTATCTTAAATAAAGGTTCAAGGGACCCCAAATCGGGTAACGATGTTTCTCTAGATGAACCTCTTGGCATCCGCATCTCTGATGTTGGCCAGTGGCTCAGATTCAACCCATTTGGTGAAGTAATTTGTGCCGACCAACAGTTATCTCTTGTTTCCAGCTGCTTTGGGAAAAAGGGCCTACAATATCCAGGCCCCACTGGGCGAACGGCCATGGACTAGACAAGGGGTTAAGGACTCCTCCAGGCTGGTGAATATGTGGGGCAAACCTTTGGCACTGGTCACATTTCTTAACATACTCCAGGGCTTGCTTCTGCATCCCTGGCCACCAATATCCCTGGGTAAGGGCTCAGTGCGATAGAGATCTTCCCCCTGTGTGACTTCCATAGATCCCCTCGTGCAGTTCCTCAAGCAGTAATTCTGCCGCTTCTGGGTGAATACACAGTAAATATGGCCCAGAATAGGAGCGCTTATACAGTTTGTGGTCCTCGGATAACCAGAACCAAGAAGCGTTTCTTCGTATTCTTTCAGCTTCTGGCTTTTCTTTGAGTAGGGTATCATCTTTGAGGAATCTCACTATGGGGTCCATCCAACTAGGACCCACTCTAATTTCATGGATATGGATCATGCCTATTGCCACCTCTCTTGCTCTATCCAAATGCTCGACAAGGATGGTTCGAGGCAGGCCCTTTGCCGAGGAGGTAGCGAGCGTGGCCAATGAATCTGCGTGGGTGTTGCCATTCCTAGGGACATGTGACAGGCTGAACAGGTCGAAGTTTGACTGCAAGTGTTTAGCCTGGCTTAAGTACGCTTGCATCCTTGCTTCTCTGGATTCCAATTCTCCCTTCACCTGGCCCACTACCAGTCTTGAGTCCGAGAACACCTCTATTGCTTTTCCTCCCATTTTCTGCACCATGGCCATTCCTTGCAACAAGGCCTCGTACTCGGCTTCATTATTCGTGGCCGAGAACCCCAGTCTCAGGGATTTCTCAATGATGGCCTCCTTAGGAGATATTAGGACCAGCCCCACTCCGGATCCTCTTTGATTTGCTGCGCCATCAACGTACACCTTCCAACATGGGGGTCCTGGCATAGAGACTACCCCAACCAATTTTCCCCCCACGTTTCGATCCTCGGCTACAATCTCTGCTGGTGGTTCAGTGAATTCGGCCATCAAGTCTGCTAGGACCTGTCCCTTTACGGAGGTCCGAGGCATGTACTTGATGTCAAAAGCTCCTAAGATTGTGTTCCATAAGGCAATCCTTCCAGTATAATCAGCAGCCCGAAGTGCGAACTTCAAGGGCAGTTGGGTTAGGACAACCACTATGTGGGCTTGGAAGTAATAGGGAAGCTTCCGCGTAGCGTGGACCACAACTAGTATAGCCTTCTCCAAGGGCAAGTATCTGACCTCGGCTTCATGCAATGACTTGCTCATGTAATAGACTGGCTTTTGAAGGCCGCTGTCATCTCGTATTAGCACTAAGCTCACCGCATGGGGGGCCATGGCAATATATGCGTATAGGACTTCGTCAACCTCAGGACTGGACATGATAGGGGGCCGAGACAGGTATTCCTTGAGTTGCTGGAAGGCCGCAACACAGTCCTCATACCATTCAAATCCTCTCCACTTGTTGATCAAGAGATAGAATGGTCTGCATCTATCCACTGACCTAGAAATGAATCGATTCAGGGCTGCGATCATTCCAGTAAGCTTTTGAACCTCCTTGGCGTTTTGCGGTGGTTTTAGATTGTTAATAGCCTTGATCTGGTCAGGATTAACCTCAATTCCCCTATGGGTAATCATGTAGCCTAGAAACTTGCCCGATCCCACGCCAAAGGAGCATTTGGAGGCATTTGGAGGCATTTAGGCGCAACTTGTGCTTCCTCAAGACATTAAAGGTACTACCGAGGTCTCCTAAGTGCTCGGACACTACCTTACTCTTCACCACCATGTCATCAACATAGATTTCGATGCTCTTGCCCAACTGCGGCTTGAACATTCTCGTCATCATCCTTTGGTAAGTGGACCCTGCGTTCTTCAGACCGAACGGCATTACTTTGTAGTGATAATTCCCAGTAGGTGTCACGAAAGCTATCTTCTCCTGGTCGTCCAACGCTAGTGGTATTTGATGATAGCCTTGAAAGGCATCAAAGAAGCTCATCCGAGGATGGCCCGCTGTTGCATCCACCTGCTGGTCTATCCGAGGCATGGGGAATGGGTCTTTTGGGCATGCTCTATTTAGGTCCGTGAAGTCTACACAAACCCGCCATTTCCCGCTTTTCTTCTTGACTACCACGGTGTTAGCCAACCATTCGGGGTAAAAAACCTCTTTGATAGCCCTGGCACGCTTAAGCTTCTCCACTTCGCCCCTAATCGCATCGGCATGCTCTCTTGAGGGGCGCCGAGGTGGCTGCTTCTTGGGTGTGATGGATGGGTTGACGTTGAGATGGTGACAAATGAAGGCTGGATCAATCCCCGGAGCGTCGTAGGCATCCTATGCGAACACGTCGATATTGCTTTTGAGAAGCTCAATCAACTCCCCTTTTCCTAGGGAGGCAGTTGAGCCCCTACCTGAAAGAACCTCTCCGGGTCACCACCGATGACCACTCTCTCTAGATCTTCGCATTTTGCCTCCTCGGCAGTCATATCAGGGGGACAACACCGGGTCCTTTGATTGCTATAAGTTCATCTCAGCAGAGGCCGAGGACTCTGCATCGAGCTGATGTGAAATGGTAGCCACCATACACTGTCTTGCCGTAGGCTGGCAACCGCAGATTTCAAGAACCTGGTTTCCTGACGGGAATTTCACTTTCTGATGTAAGGAGGAGGCAACAGCCCCCAAAGTATGGAGTCAGGGCCTGCCAACAATGGAGGTATATGGAGAGTAGGTGTCCACCACGATAAAGTTCACCTCTACTCTTTCTGGGCTGGTCTGGATTGGCAGCCTAATCATGCCCTTTGGAATAACAAACTTCCCGTCGAAGCTCATCAGAGGAGAGTTGTAGGGCATCAAATCTTCTGGTCTTAAATTCAGCCCCTTATAGAGGTCGGGATACATTATCTCGACAGCACTGCCGCCATCCACCATCACTCTTTTCACATCGTAGTCCCCGATTCTGAGAGTGATCAGTAGCGCATCGTCATGGGGCTGGGTGGTTCCATCCTTGTCTTCTTCTGAAAAACTCAAAACTGGGTGAGAATTCACTCTGGCCCTCTTCGGCTCTGGATAGGACTCCTCGGCCGGCAGCTGAGTCACAGATAGCACTCGTGAGGGGCGCGTGCTTGTCCTTCCTGGCGCAGCCAAGATTACGTTGATTGTCCCTAGGGGTGGCCTTAGGGCATTATCCTTTTGGGGCTCCTAATGGGTCTGGCCCAGATGACCGCTGGAATGATGCAGGAGGTGCCTCAGCTTTCCTTCTCGGACCAGCTGGTCCAGATAGTTCCAGAGGTTCTTGTAGTTCTCCGTGGTATGCCCGTGGTCTTGGTGGTATTGGCAATAAAGGTTCTGATTACGCCTCATGGACTCTCCCTCCATCTTGTTCGGCCACTTAAAGTATGGCTCGTTCTTGATTTTCTCCAACACCCGGTGTACTGGTTCTTGGAATACGGCACTGACAGTCTGTGTGCTGGTTGCTCTAGATTACCTCATGAAATCTCTGCTCGGGCGGTTGCTGTTATGTCGGTCCGACCTGAAATCCCTCATCTCCAGAGGGATAACCTTCTCTTTTCCCTTTCCTTGCAGTTGGTCTTCCTCTACCTATTTATACTTATCGATTCAATCCATCAATTGGCGCACACTGGTGGCGAGCTTACCAATTAGGGGCTTCCGCAGGCCGTGCTCAGCTGAGAGGCTATTTTTGAAGGTGCTGAGGGCGACATCGTCACAGTTGCCGTCCATTTCATTATACATCTCCCAATATCTGTCCGAGTAGGCCTTCAAAGTTTCTCCATTATCCATGGACAGTGACAACAATGTACTCAAGGGCCGAGGAGCCTTGCTGTTTGTAACGAAGCGAGAGCCAAAGGCTTGAGTTAACTGCCTATATGAATCTACGGAATCCGCCTTTAAACCATTGAACCACCTCATCGCCACTGGCCCTAGGCTTGAGGGAAAGACCTTGCACATCAGTGCCTCGTTTTTAGAATAGACAGCCATCTTTTGGTTAAACTGGCTCACATGCTCCACGGGGTCCGTTTTGCCGTTGTAAGGAATGAAGGTTGGCTGCTGGAAACGTCGAGGAAGCGCAGCCTCCTCTATGTGGCGCGTGAACGGTGATTTGGAGAGTTAGTCCAATACCCTGCTTATGGCGTCGTTCCTCAAGCCCCTAAGAGATGGGCTTTTACGTGCGCGCCTCCGTTGGTGCTCTTCTTCGTGAGAGAAGGTCTCACTTGGGGGGGTTCGCGATCTCCATCTATAATCATTATCGCCTTCATCACTGGAGGGCATGTCAGGGCTGGAGTGAGAATGCCTTCGTCGTGCATGGCGCAGTTCTCTCTTTAAATCGTCTATCTCTCGTTGCATGGCCCGATTATCATTCCGCCCCTGAGATGCGTGGCTTTTGACCCCTTCTTGCTGCGTGGGCTGGTTGTTGTTTTGTCTCTAGAGCACGTGACTCTTCACACGAGAGTGGCTGCTGCCCGTTTGAGTGGTGTGCACACTTCCCTCTCGAAACCTTCCATTCTCTTCATTTCGATCACGCTCAGGATCGGGAAAGTTACCTTGTCGTGGAGATCCAGCAGGTTCGAGCTGGTGAGGACCTGCTTGATGAGGGCCTACCATGCTTGATTGTTACCCTTACTAAGACACAAGTTCTTCCCACAGACGACGCCAATTGTAGGGACTGGGTTTTAGCACTTCTACTGTTGGAAAAGTGGATTCAGGCCCAATTAGCCCTAAACAATGAATTTGTAGAGGATGGGTTTAAGAATTAGGCCTTAGTGAGGGTTACAACGAATAAACATAGTTATGGGAAGACTAAGCAATAAGAAAATGGGCTTTAAGTGTGAAAATCTATCCTAGACGCCGGTCCGAGGAGTTTTCTCATTCTTATTATCTCATCAACGCCTGGATACAGAGATTACAAAGGCGATATAGGTTGCTACAGTGTTTTCTACTTCTCATCCCCTCCCTCTTTCTGGAGGAGTTCTTTACGTTATATACGCTCCTTCGGCTAATCTTGGCCCTCCATTTGTCGATCGTGTAAGTCACTACTTGAGCGCTTGTCCCATCAGCCGCCGTCCCAAACTTTCTGTGAGTTGCAGCAACCAAAGTAACACTGTTCAGGGGTCATTTCCTCATTAATGCGGCCAGAACATTAGTTGTGGGCATTTAATGTGGAGGTGACAGTTTCTTCTGGAATTGCTCCTCCTCTAGGCTCCCATGGCTGACCCGCTGTACTTGTCTTTTTCTTAGGACGCTCTGCGAGACTGCCCTTGATGGCGTGCTACTCTTCCCTTCTATGATCTTGGTTCGCCGAGGACATGGTTGTCCTCGGCTATGCTTCTTGGTAGTTAGGATTCCCTTCATTCGTCCTCAGGCATTTCTTCCTCTTCGGCATGGGCCTTGGGCTTAGTATAAGGTGGGCTGGGGCGGCCAAATTCTTTGACCCCACAATTTTAATTATATTTTTTTTTATTCCTTGTAAGAGATGGATAATTTAATTAAGTAGAATAAAATTGTGTTAAGTTGTTTTTTTTTTTTTTAATTGCTAAGGGGTTGGACCGCACGGTTCTCACCGATTCATGCGGTCCAACCCCGGTTTTAGGGGTTCATGGAATTAACAAAAAATCTGGTTCTTTATGCTTAAAAAATCGGTTTTCATCCCGGTTCCCGATTTTCATGGTTCGACCTCCTGATCCAGTCCGATTCTGAGAACTATGCTTACTAACTCAACTAGTGTGAAAAGATTGTGTCAAATTTTTTGTATACATGGCATTACTCCTTGAGAAAATCCGTGGAGACAAATTTTGTGTCACAACTTTTGCTAAAATCCTTATGTGGTTGGTTATGAGCGATAGGGAAAAATATATAAATTTATATGAAAGTGATAAACAACCACTCACAGTTTACCACATTAGAATTGCAATAAAAGTTGTGGTAGAACTGCTCAAACGACTCATTTCACTTACAAAAGTTGGGAAAGGCTATGAAATTTGTGTAAGTTTTGTATCACAACTTTTGCTACTATCCTTATGTTAATGTGGTTGGCTATGAGCAGTAGAAAAAAAAATGATGTATTCATATGAAAGTGATAAACAACCACTCATAATTTACCATGCTAGAATTGCAAAAATTGTGGTAGAACTCCTCGCACAATTCATTTCACTTACAAAAGTTGAGAAAAATTCTGAAATTCTATGTGTAAATTCCATGATTCTAGACTTTTGGATGTGCTAATAATGGGTTCTAAAATGGATAAATTGGTAAATTTTACCTTTAGTAATTCGTGTTGATGGGTTATTGCAAATTATGCACGTTGCGTTCATGTTAAGTGCGATAATTAATTTTTTTTATTCCTTTCCATAAAATTCTAATAGTCTACTAGCTTAATAATTCCACAAAAGAAGAAAAAAAAAAGTACATATAAATTATACATGTTATACATGAAATATTAAATTAAATTAAATCACTTATAAATTAAGTGTGAAATTAAGTGTGTTTTGGATTAGATCTTTGTAGAAAATTTATTATTTAGGCTAAAATGCAAAACTGACTCTCTAACTTTCTTCAGATTTCATTTTAGTCCTCTAACTTTGATTTCGTTCATTTCAATCCTAAGTTTCAGATTTAATAATTTATTCAATTAAGGTCTTTCCGTTAACTTTTGTTAAAATTTTTTGAAAAAAAAAATTGGAAAATATTTTTCAATAATTAATTATTTTTTTTTAATTTAAAAAATTTGAAGGAAAATTTATAAAATTGAAAAATTAACCACAACATATAATAAAAATTGATGGAAAAGTCTTAATTGAATAAACTTGAAAATTAGAAAACTGAAATGAACAAAAGCAAAGTTAAATGACTGAAATAAAATCTGAAAAACCTTAGAGTGTCAGTTTTGCATTTTACCCTATTATTTATTTGCTAAAAGTTGACAAAATTATAGTTGTACTTAAATAATTGAGGTTTTTTTTTTTTTTTTTTTTTTTTTTTTAGTTCTACATAAGCAAATAAGTTAAATAACTAAAAGGATAAAAAAAAATCCAAACTCATACAATATAAGCATATTTAAAATTATATATATATATATATCTACACACACATATATAATATTAGTGTGAAAAATACAAATATATAATATGTTAGGTAAAGGGAAAAAAAAGTTAATTAAAAATAAAATCTATAATTTACTTACTCTAAAATTAAAAACATTTTCATTGATAAATGGAAATTTTATTATAACTTTAGTACACAAAATTACATGAAAATGAGTCAAAGAAAAAAAATTAGTTTAAAATTTATAATAGAGGCTTGACGAGCGAGTAAGGTCGAGTACAAGTTTGATCTAGCTGGGTTGAGTCAAAATCGAGTACAGATCAATAACTTATCAGTCTAAAACAGGTTGGTACTCCTATTACCCATGCCTCACCTTTACATTGGGTTCATACAAAGTTAACAGGCCTAAGTCCAATTTTGTAACCCATTTTCTTTTGTTGTTTCACAATTTAATCTATAATTTTCTGTTGTTATATTTAAATTAAAAATTGGACTAAAAACCATGAGGCTTCTCATTTTAATGCTTTTTTTTTTTTTTTTTTTTCACATGAATAAGACGTGAGCACAATTGTTGGACAACTATACCATTGTTTCCAAAATTCCATTTTAAGATCTCTCTCTCTGATGATTAATAATAAAGCCGCGAATCCTGAGGACATCCAAACGAAAAGAATAGGTGGGTTATACTTATGGCAGCATTGAGGTTTTTCATGGCAATTGGCTTTCATCGGTCGGGCGGGCTTCCGCGGTGCTTGGCAATGACTTGAATTTTGGCTGACGACTGGACTGGAGGAGTGAGGCTTCTTGTTGGTGGCAAGTAGGTGGAAAGGAGGAACTTTCCAAACGCATCACGTGCGTAGCCTGATTGCAGGTTGCAGCAACCTATCCTAAGGATAGTATCCTTGATTTATAAATCATTTTTGATTGTATGCCAAACAATAAAGCTGTGTTTTGGAATGGCTTTTGAGGAACAAACCAACTTCCACCAATCGACTATGTCCGAGGTGCCTCTAATAGCATTCCATATTAGAGCGCACTGAAAATCCCCAGAATGAGAAATTGTCCAGATACACTTTAGGGACTACAAAGAGAAAAGTGTGAACATTATAAAAGATATAGCAAACCCCATGTCAGTTGCTGTGGCATGTTGTCTATCTGCCATGATGAAGGCTGAAAACAACTTTTTAGGGTTTTCAAATTCTTTCTAAAGTATCAATTAAAACCAAGATAGGCCCCGATTCAATTGAGCAATGCATATGTATGTCAGAGAAAAGTAATTCATTGCAGTAATTATATAACACAAACAAGTCTTACAAAGCTTAATCAGTTCTTTTATCACTTACTCATAAAAATTGACTGAAGTTTATCAGGTTCTTTGTATAAGTTTCAACAACAGAACAAGTAACTGAATGTTACTTATTAGAAGTAATAACTGAAAAGGTAGGCACATCCAGTGAAAGAAAATTTTGTGGAGTTGAATGTCAATCATTATGGACATCTAGACCTCGTTCAAAAGCATTGCAACATAAAATAGGGCTGCCTAATCAAAAGCATTGCAGTGAATAGCACTTAGTTTTCAGTTAATATAGTAAAATAGGGCTGCCTAATCAAATTTCACATATATTGTCAATGAATAAACACTTAATCCAAACCCATCAAAACTTATCTTCAAAACATCCTGAAGATGGAAGACAAGAATATTCCAACTTTAACCGAACATCTCGACATCCCTCCATTGTCCGATCTTGAACCAAAAAGGAACAATTAGCCAAGTAACATATTATGTATTAATTCCAGATGAAGCCCATCTCTTTTAGGCTAATACAATTGCATGATTAATTTTACAGATTTGTAATAAAAAAAACCCGTGACAACATGCCCGGAAAATTCAGCAAGAAATCCCTACTTACGCATTTTAAGCAACAAAAAACAAGTTGAACCTTGTTCTTTCCATCTAGTTTATCAATCAATCAACAAACAAAAGCTTGAATTTTTTAGGCAACATAAACTGGGTCACAATTGATCCACCAAGGCAGAACCCATAGGAACCTAGAGATAAAGAAATCACCATGTACACATGAGATTCATAATGTCTAAGAGCCACAAAATGCTTCAACACAATATGACCAGTTCAAAGATCCCACCACCTAAACATGTCAGCACAACCAAACCCAAATCTCAAAAATACAACCACAAGAATCAGTATAAACAGATGCCAGAGTAACCCTTCAAAACCAAAACCACAACCTTTTGACTAAATACTCAATTTTCAACTAAAAAACCCAAAACCTACATTATCCAATGACACTCATTTCAGAATGCCTCATAAAGATAGAACAACACTCCCATTTTAAATTATAACCAAAAAAACATAGTGTAAAAATATACTGCACTTAAGGAATTGTGCCCAAGTTTTGCCCACCTGCATAATTATTAGCCCAATACTCAAATTTCTATCAACATACAGCAATAGATCCCACATTATACAATAATACCCATATCAGAAATCTCAATAAAGAGAAACCAAAACAAACCCATTTCTAGTGATAACAAAAACTGCATTGCTATTAGCCCAATACTCAAATATCTAGCAAAAAAACAACAAAATGCCACATTTTCCAATAACAACCTCTTCAGTAATCTCCATAAAGAAAATCCAAAACAAACCCATCAAAACTATAACAAAATAGCATTTATCTCATTTCTCAATTCTGTAGTATCCAAAAAGAAAAGAAAAAAAATTTGCCACATTATCCAATATAACTCAAACAAAACCATCTCTAATAGAAAAAGAAACAACCCCAGAAAACAAAAATCAAAACCTGAGCTTAGAAAAGAACCACCTATTCTTTCCAGACTTAAACCTGTCCTCGAACCTAGCCTTGGTCTCCTTAGCTGCAGTGACCTTCTTGTCCCTAGACTGAAGAGCATCGACAGAGACAATGTCTTTGAGGTCGACATCGAGAGTGTAGCGAGTGGGCATGATGTGAGAGTAGTTCACGACCTTGAGGAAGGCCTTGACGCGAGACTTCTTAGCGGTCTTCTTGGCCGAGTCCTTGCGGATCACCTTCTTTGGGTACTTGGCTAGACCAGCTACCAAACAGTGACCGTAGGGTCTGTCTCGGTTGCCATCGTCGAAGTTGCGAACGATCACGGCTTTGTGGCCTGCGAATCGGCCCTGTAGAAGGACCACTGCCTTGTTGGGTTTCAAGAACTTCACCATCGAGATGGGTTTGTTTGTTTGTTTGTTTCTCTTTTCAGCTGCTGCTGCCGCTGCTGCTCGGAGAAGCCAGGAACTAGGGTTTTGGGAGTTAAAATGGTTTATATATAGGGTCTTTAAAAAAAAAATTTAAAAAAAAAAAACAAAGCCAAAGTTAATGTAATTTTTTCTTTTGGTTTTTTTCTTTTTTGCTGGAATGTTATTTTCAATTTCATCCCTAAAATTATATAAATTTCGATTTTCAATCATAAGCATTAAAAAATTTGCTTTTTGTCCCAAAACTATAATAAAAGTTTAGGTATTGAAAATTGTAACATTTTCAATAATTTAGAGACCAAAAAATGGACTCTTTTAAAATTTAAAGACAAAAAATAAACTTAATGGAAACTTAAGGACCGAAATAATATTTTAGTCTCTCTTTTTCCCCTCCTAAATTTCTTTTTTGTATGTATAACTTATAGATATAAGGTTTTTTTTTAATGAAAATTTATAGATATAAAATAAAACTTAGTTACACTCTAGCTATCTATTATTAAATCCAAATACATAATTGTATTGAATTTAATTGTCCTCATAAAACATAATATTGTGTGTGTTTCATTGATTAATGCTATCATGTATTTAAGTTTAATTGCAAAACCTAATTTACATTACTTAAACGATTGAATTTAATTTTGCTTTAGTTTTGCTTGGAAATAGAGTAAAGAGATGCGGACTTAGTTGTTTTAGTATGTTTGCTCAAAAAATTGTGTTTTGAGAAAATGAGAAGGTTGTTGGTTGTGCATCTAGAAAAAGATGAAGAAAAGGAAAACGAAAAAATTAAAGAAGAAAATATCTTATAAAACGAAAATTTTGGATATATATATATATATATATATAAAAGGTTTTTTAAGGTTTGGCATCATTTATTTGACATGGCATAATTTAATTGGTCAATCTAGTATCCCCCAATCTTTAGGAGTCTATTTGCACTTTAGCCTTTTGACAAGTAAAGGGGGGGAGAGAAGAGAGAAGTAATCATATAAAATTGATGTCTTATGAGCAAATTTGCCTAAGTGGAGCCCTTCTCCCTCCTCCCCCCAAATTCCGGTTTGAGGGAATTAAAAAAGAAAGATTAGGAGGGCTTCCCTCCCCCAAAAACATCTAAACAAGTTTAGCTGAGCAAACATTTTTATGGACTATTGAAATTCACTGTCACATGATCCTATCTGTCCATTATTTGAATACACAAAGGACGATTCCTAGCTTCATGACATGATAGAGATGATCATTGCTCTCAATAACTCCTCCACAATGAATGCATAATAATATGAGTATCCTCATAATTTCATTACAACAATCTATCCTTGATATATAATTCCTTTTTGATTGGATGCCAAACAATAAAGCTATTGTTTGGAATGCCTTTTGAAGAACAAACCAATTTCCACCCAATCAACTATGGGCAAGGAGCCTCTAATATTATTCCATGTGTGCACTAAAAATTCACAGATAGAGAAATTGGCCAAGTTACTTGAACCTCTTGCCTCCAAGAAACTTAATTTAAGTCCAACCCAATTCAGCACATAGTAATTTTCAGGGATTAAGAAGTGAGAAATATAGAGCTTTAGCCTGATGAAGGCTAAAACCAATTTTATTGGGTTTTCAAATCCTCTCTCAAGTATCAATATGGACCAAGACAGACTCGAATTCAATGGAGCGATGCATATGTATGTCATAAAAATGCAATTCATTGCAAAAATTACAAACAAAGCTGAATCAATTCTTATGGGGACTAGGTTTGGTGATAAAAATTAGCTGATCCTTTGTATAAGTATCAGCAACAAAACAAATAACTGAATGTTGCTTATTCAAAATAATAACTAAAAATTAGGCACATCCAACAAAGGAAAATTTTGTGGAGTTTAAAGTCAATCATTATGGATTGATAGGCCTCATTCAAAAGCATTGCAACATAAACTCAAACCTATTTTACCTTCAACTACATTTAGTGCATGGAAAAATGACACATATATTGATGAATACTGAATAATGCTAAGTTTTTTAGCTAATACAGTTAATAATAGGGCAGCCAAATTTCACACACAATGTCAAGGAAAAATGCACTTGGTCATCCAACCCATCAAAATTTATCTTTCAAAACATCATATAAAGATGGCATGGACAAGAATATTTTAACTTCTATGGAACATCTCTTGATCTATCTCCTTTTCTTGAACCAAAAGTAATCAATCAGCCTGATACTTTCAGTCACTTATATATTATGTAGTAATTCCAGAAGAATTCCCAACTTTTTTAGGCTAACACAGTCACATGATAAATTAATCTGATTTGTAAACAGAACTTCATGAGAACACAAACCCCATTCCTAAAATACCCCAAATATGCAGCAAGAAATCCCTAGTTACACATTTTAAGCTATAAAAACAAATCAATCCTTGTTCTTTCCATGCGGTTTATTGATCAATTAACATAAATAGTTTTAATTTCTGAAACAACATAAATGCTCCAAGCCTCCAACACATTATGCACAAAGACATGGTTCAACACTTCAACACAACCAAACTCAAATCTCAAACACCATGAAAAAAATCTGGATAAACGGAAACCAAAACAAATCCATCAAACCTATATCCAAAACTGCAGAACCGTTCATCTCAATACTCACTTTTCCACTAGCAAAAACCAAAATCCACAGTATCATATTAAACTCATTTCAGATTTCTCATAAAGAGAATCCAAACCAAACCCCATTTCAATATATCCCAATTAGCCCAATACTCAAATTTCTAGCAACAAACACCAAAATGCCACATTTTCCAGTAATTACCCATTTAGAGACACCAAAACAAACCCAATAAAACTTTTATAAAAAAAGACAAAATCTTTACCTCAAATTCTCAATACCCATTTTCGAAAATTAACAAAAACATCTCTAATTAACTAAAAAAATGAGGGTAAGGCTTACAAAATCCAAAAGGGTAAAACCTCAAAAAATACAAAATTCGAAACCTGAGCTTGGAAAAGAACCACCTATTCTTTCCAAACATAAACCTGTCCTCGAACCTAGCCTTGGTCTCCTTAGCTGCAGTGACTTTCTTGTCCCTAGACTGAAGAGCATCGACAGAGACAATGTCTTTGAGATCGACATCGAGAGTGTAGCGAGTGGGCATGATGTGAGAGTAGTTCACAACCTTGAGGAAGGCCTTGACGCGTGATTTCTTGGCGGTCTTCTTGGCTGAGTCCTTGCGGATCACCTTCTATGGGTACTTGGCTAGACCAGCTACCAAACAATGACCATAGGGTCTGTCTCGGTTGCCATCGTCGAAGTTGCGAATGATCACAGCCTTGTGACCAGCGAACTGACCCTAAAGAAGGACCACTGCCTTGCTGGGCTTCAAGAACTTCACCATTTTCTTCTTGTTCTTGAAGGAAATTGGTTAGCTGCCGCCGCTTAAGAGCCAAGCAAGTAGGGTTTTGGGAAATGATGTATATATATGGCGAAGTTGATCGTAAAGTTTTATTTTGGTTTTTGGGTTAATACTCACTAGCATAGTTTTAACTTTTAAAGGGGGAAATTAAATTTAACTCACCTCTAGTTAGGGTTAGGGTGTTCATCAAACCGCACCAACCACGTTCAAATCAACTAAAATTACCCGTAAAATGAAATAACTACACCATATCATATTGTGCAATGCAAAGTATTGTTTTATAATAAGAAAATTGCACAATACTGCACTGCACCCATATATATATATATTGTTTCATATATACTATATATTTGTGGTACTTTTAGTTTATTGTCAATCTATCTCATGATTTTTTTTTTTTTGTATATATTTGTGTTGCTTTTTTTGTTACATAAGTTATATTTTTTGAAAATACTTACTATCATATTGTCACGATTTTTAATAGTAAATTAGAAATTGGGCATGACATCTTGAAAAATATGTCATCCAAAAATCGATCAAACCGCATTTTCTACATCGCACTGTGCATGTGACTGCAAAATTGAAATGCAGTGCAATTGTGATTTTGACCGAACCAGACTGCAAAGTACGGTGCTTAAAATGGCCCAAAATTGTACCGCAAACACTCTTAGTTAAGACGATGGTCGATTATTGCCTCTACCATGTGTACCCACCTGAAGGAGTAATTCTCGATTCTTCGGTTTGATTGGGGGTTAGATGGATGGACGAACCAATAATGTCATAAATAATTTAATTAATTATTTTAAAATTATAAAAATAATTTATAATATATCTATAATTAAATGTCAAATTAACAAAATGTAACCAAATGTATTAATATTATAAATAAAATAATCCTTCAATCAAACCAAAAATGTTGTAAATTTTATTTCCCAAAAATAGTTTAAATATAGAAATTTGAATATTCATTTGGAAATATTGTAGAGAAGCACCACCTAGAGTGGTGGCGATGAGCAGTGTTGGTAATGAAGAATGATCTTGATTTTGGGCTTGGGCTTAGAGAGAGAATGATGGTTCAAGTGGAAGACTATTGCCTAGTAAAGGGAGTGGCGGAGATTTGGACTTCTAGGGAAGCCGCGAGAGAGTTGATGAGAGCTATTTGTTGCCTTTTCTTTTTTGGGGTGGGCAATTTGTTGACTTTGACGTCATTGGTGTGAGCTGTTAAGCTAGGCAAGTGGCTGGAATTTGAGTTGTATAGTTCTTATTTCCATTGTTTGGTTATGCAGAAGCTATAGGTCTGATCTGTCCCGCATGCATCACCTTCGGTCTTAAATTCTTAATCTTATATCTCAATTTGGTCTGTGTGCGACTTCCGAGTGGTGCCTCAAAGTGCTCGAGAAGATCATGGATTGCAGAAACAACTTTAATATAACGGTGCTGCCGGTTTTCTACTACGTGTCTCCATCGGAGGTGAAACAACAGAAGGGGAACTTTTCAGAAGCGTTTCCTAAAGCCCCTGAAGATCTAATGGAGAAATGGAGGGCGGCTCTGACCGACGCTACAAAGGTGGCAGGCTTGCATTTGAAGCCAGATTGGTAACTTAACTATCTTACTAGTAGGGTTAGGCCAGCCTCATGCATACAAATTAATTGCAAATGATCATATATGAATAAGAGATGTATATGAAAGAAAAATTAGTAGAGCTTCACCTTAAGGGTCTATTTGGGATCGGCTTATTTTACTGAAACTGAAAATTTTTTGTTAAAAGTACGATAGATAAATGTAAAAGTTAGCTGAAATAGTACAGTAGAATTTATAAATAGTACTAAAAAATGCAGTGAGTTTCATAAATAATAGCAAAAATAAACTAAATAGTAAAATAAATTGATTTTTTAAGCTAGAGCCAAACGCACACTAATCCACCTTAACTTAATTGGTAGTGGTAGTTTGTCGATAACAATCAATCAGATTTTTTCACAACCATAGATGGACTTCTAAAGAAGCACCACTTGCTCTAGCAGGTTGGCATGCAGTATCCCACACAGTTCTTAGTATCAATAACGACTAATAACATATTTCACTACTTCCAGATGAACTCTGGGGGACTCCGAAAGTACTCTAGACCACCCAAAAGGAAGCTAGATGATGGGCTATTTCACTCTTGCTTCTTTCACTCTTGCTTCTTCCAACTTGGTTTTGCCAATGGGGGTGATGGGCTATTTATAGAAGAGAAAAAAAAAAAGTTAATCAGCACTCGATGGAAACATGGCAAAAGTAATTGGCGCATGATCATACATGCCAATGCTTTTTTGGTGTGTTTCCATCATGTACTGCCAAGCGCATATGCCTTGTAAGCCAATTTTCGGTGACTTTTCAACCTTGTCTCTGAATCCATGGTTTAATTTTTCCACCCAAAGTATCAATTTGATTGTTAGGATATTTTTGATGATTATAGAATTAAGTTCTTGTTCATCTAAACAGTTCAAATGAGATTTTTACCTTTGTTTTATGAAAATGTCCTTTTACCGTTAGTTTTAAGTTAAATGGCAGATTATCCAAAAGTTAAATGGTAGTTGTTTTGATTTAATGCAACAAAAGAAAAGCATGATGGAAGGATCATGAAAACACATTTTATATGTTTTATATATGGAGTGTATCCACCACTTATAGTTATAGACTATTTCCTTTTTTCTTTTTTTTTAATATTATTATTTACTACTATTACAAGTAAAGAAGACAGTATATCATGCATAAGATATATGCATTATCTCTATCACATAGTGTAAATTTCATGTAGTTGTAGAACCCAAACATCATGAGAAGGAAAATACATAGGATAATTATTAAAAGTAAAAGGAGATTAAACCCTCCAAAGAAAAAAGTATATCATGTATTAGATATATGCATCATCTCTATCACATAGTGTAATTTTCATATAATCGTGAAAGCCAAACATTCTGAGAAAAAAAATTTATATATTTGATGCATGAGATAATTATTAAAAGTAAAAGGAGATTAAGCCCCAATGATCCAACTCATCAATCTCTCCCAAATGGGACATTGCGGAGCTATAACATGAGCCAAAAACTCTGTTGGCTATTACCATATCTAAGAGAATAAATGAGATACTAAAAATGGAAGTTAAAACTAGAAATTTTTTACAAAATTTTGTTACGTATGTAATTTTACCTCAAGTGTTCTTTTCAAACCCTATGTTTCGTAATTAAATTTCTTTTGCAATCATGGTCGATATCCTATATCGTTTTTAACTATTGTGGCTACACTTCCAATTGCAGCCCAGAGACAAGATTTATAGAAGACATTGTTGAAAACGTTTTGAAAATACTCAAGGAGACTCTTTATCAGAGTGACGTTAAAAAAGAAAACTCTTCAATAATCATCCCCAATGTAGATAGTACACTAATTGAGAGTGAGGTTTCTAAAGAAGAATCTTCAACAATCATGCCCAATGCAGATGCTCCACCAAATCATCAAGCAACCACTTAAAAGTTACAACCATCGTCTTTAGACATTGTACTTATTATATTATATTTTCATATTTCTTATGATATTCCTGTCACCTGTTTTCCAAAAAGTACGTCATTTCATGGATGAGAAATTCTTCGATTTATGTTATTTAATGGCTGAGAGACTCTTCCATCTACGTTAAAGTTTTTCAAGTGTATAAAGATATTATATGGCCAAGCATTCTTGAATATTCGTCAAGAATCTTGATTATCATTTTAAAGAAAAAGAAATTCTGGTTGAACAGTGATGCCATATGACTGCTATTTTGGTTTGAAAATTAGAGTATTCCTATTGGGTTATGCATAACCCTTCAACAATGCAAAATAGATATTACCGTTCACAAAAGGCACAAAAAAAACCCATTTCATCCTGTGATGCATTTAGATTTTACAACTTGCTACGATATCATGCATATTTGCATAATACTTTAGAATTGTGTAAAAGTTTTTTTTTTTTTTTTTTTTAATTTCTCCCTATGTGCCATGAACCAAACATCATCTCTATGTTGCCAGACCGATTGAACCAACCACCATCGGCTGTGCAGATCTGTGGTGGTTGTCGGCGTGGGTTGTTGCTGGGTCCCGTGGATTTGGTTTTGGGTTTTGGATTTGGTGGCAATGGCGGTGGCACATTTGGCTGTGTGTGGTGATGTTTTGGATTCTGATGTTGTTGGCATGGGTAGAAAAAAATTATTTTAATGTGATGTAATGCAAAATAATGAATGAAATGCAGATTGTGTTATAAGAGTTGTTATATAAAATAGATAAAACAGATTTTGGTAATATAAAATACAATTTTTTTTAAAGAACCAGATAGGAATGCTCTAAAGAACCTTATGAAGTATAGTTTAAAAACAATTATAGCTCGTCATTAATTCTAGGCAGTCCCAACAAGTTGGAAGCAAGGTAACTAATTTTAGGTCACTATTTTAGTCAATTTTAGCTAAAAATCCCTCTTGGCTAATTTTCTACTCACAACCTACCATATCAAACTCAATGCTCTGTCATTATTTTATTTAAGAAACGTGCTACGTCTACAACATTTTCATAACAAATCATAGGTGGTTAGTTGTTATTAGTTCAAATTTGAACCTAACACAAAAATTACTTTTTTACCCCAACAATAACAACAAGTAACAACCAGCCATTTAGGATTTGTTGTAAAAATGTTGTGGACATATCATTTCTCTTTATTTCAATATTATTTTCCTTCCCCATTTCAACATTCTCTCAGTTTTTTCAGATTATACAGACACAACCGCATCTAACCTAAAATGAAATAAATTGGTTTAATAAGCTATAATGTCTCAGTCAATGTATCTAGCCACTGTTCAAAAACTAGTTTGACTTTCAATTTTGTTGAGGATGATGCAGGAGTGTTTTGAGTGAAATTTGCTAAAATTTGGTTAAGCAGATTATTTGCTGAGCCTGCTGTGAATGCTTAACAGGTTGCAACTCTAGGATGACCACTATACCCAATGGTTCTCCCTATGAGTTAATGCATAACACTAGGTCTAAGTTGTGGCAAAGTAAGTGCTCCTAGACTTTTGTAACAGCATGGACTCTAGGGAGCCATCTACAAGGTTGATAATGCAGAGCAGATAGAAATTATTCCCGTACCTAAAATTTTGATTGATTTCAAGGCATACCAGCTAATGATGTAACATGCAAGTTCAGTTCTGTAGTGAAAGAACAAGAAAGTAGGAAAACTCCAAAACTCTGTACCTCTTTAAAATCAACACTCATCTCCTTATTCATTCATGACTACAAAAACCCATTAGAACCAAAGACCACCTTATTTTTAAAACCGATGCTCTCATTTAAGTGCCAAGAATTGGACCAATTAGGCACAAGCCCACAAAAAGAAGGAAAACACACAGCACAACAAATTGAAAACGCGGTGACTTAGGAAATGAAAATATTGGAAGTTAAGAATTAGAAATACCAAGGACCACAATTCTGTCTTGTTAACTAAATTATGAAAGTACAAAAATCAATTAAAGGATGTTTTGAGAACTATTGAGTTTCCTGCAAAATCTCTTAAATTTTACAAAAACTCCATTATGCAACTCGCTAAGCCATATGAAAACATAGTTTAAAAACACTTACAACACTCATAAAATAACCAACTTTTAGTAGTATTTGTGGGAGCAATTCTAACACCATTACAAGGTATATGCCATCCTAGTGGACAAAACACTCTTTTTAGCTACAAGATGCTAAACATGAACAAGGGTCAAACTCACAATTGTGAAGTGGTTGAATTTAATAAGCAATTCCCCAGTAAGGAGCACTACTTTGTAATCATGGGAGAATCCCAAAGTCATTATAATTGTTCACTTTAAGAACCTTGTATACAACAAGTTAAAATCTTTGGTTCGTAGATCACTCCACAATCCAACGATCTTTCTCCTCAATTCATTTGAAAGACATATGAGTGGGTTCCAAAATAGCTAGTGGCCCAAGCATTGAAGGAAATAATACTGGATTGGATACACCTATGGATAAAGGAAGGTATAGGTACAACAAGCTGTAGAAAGAGGGAGGTCAATATCTCATCAGCTACCACAGCCTACAGGCTACTACAATGATAAGAAGGTTTCTTTCCAAACAAAAACAGAGAGTAAAAGAGAAAGAAACCTTCTAACTGATATTCTCCTTTTGATAAACATTTGGATATTTGAAGTAGATGTTGCATCAAGCCTGCATTCTGTCATGGAAAAGCAGTCATAAAAATGGAATGCTCCTGAGACCTCAAATCTGGATGAACCCTATTGTTCCTCCATAACAATGCCAAGCTCTCCTCAAAATTGCATATTTACAGACAACTATAACAGGCTTATGGATGATTACTTTGATGTTTTCATTGTCTCTCTAGTGAAAATTGCAAATGGAAGCAGCCAGACATCCCAGGACAGAAAGGTACAGGATTCCAGCAAAGCAATCAAGCATCCAACAGAATTGGGAAACTAGAACCTCAAAACCATTTAGTCACAAGCTGATCAGCGGTGGCCACACATCTGAAACTATGGAGATTGATTCCTGCACACACAAGAATTAAGACACATTTTGTTAATTGCAACCAAACAAGGGGGAACGAAAGAAATCAACAACAATACGAAAACAAAAACAAAAGGGTTAAGAACAGCTAGGTGCAGGAGTGTAAGATATGAAGCTAGTTTGGTGGCAGTTGCAAAAATTTTGTATTGAAAAGTTAAGGAAGATTAAGTTCTTAGAAAAATATGGATGAAAAGCACATCTGTCTCTTTGACAGACTCTCATAGGCACCAAAGTCCATGTCTTGACAGGTTAAAACTAAAGATATGTCATTCACAGCATTTCACATTTATGATGAACATGATGTTATACTCCTGAGTCGAGAAAAGAAACATATGACCACTTCAACTATTCATTTAGTGTTATAAACTTCACAAAGATAAGTGTAATGTTAAATCTACACACACCAGACTCGATAAAAGAAAAATAATTAGCACTGTTCAAGTAAAAGGTGTATTCATATACAAGTACATGTGCATCAACAGATTTAGGGTCTATCAAATAAAAAGTTCATATACCAAGTTTACTCTACAGCAATAACTTTCTAATAGCACTTGCTCATCCACAATATATGCTATATATCTAGAGATGAATGCGCATATGCAAGCATATGAGGGCACACATGATCATGCATAATTTGTAACCATAGCTTATCATGTTCATATAGTTCTAGGATTTTATATTACTTAACTACCATATGAATGTCAAATGCTTTAGTTACTTGCTTTTATTACCAGCTTAGAAATGAAAATTGGCCAAGAGTTTGGTAGCTCAACTGACACCTTGGTATTTCCAATATAGACGTCCAAGGTTCAAATTCCCCTCTTTTCCAACTATCCCAAAACAAAAATGGCACAAGACACTTGAGGACACAACACTTAAATCTACCCATGTCTCACACTAGTTTAGCCATTTGTAAAAAAAAGCTTGCCTACGGTCACCTAAAAGAAGTGGAGATTTGCACGAACATTATGTTTCTTTGCCCTGAAAATCATACATAGTCATCCATCCCATACTTGGTATACTGTCTGTGGTTCTAATGCACACATATGCATACTCAAATAAATGTTCATGTTCAATATTATAAATTTAAAAGGACAGAGCAAAAACCCTCACATCTAGATTTTTGGAAGTTTCCATGTCCGTGAAAACATTACACTTGTTGCTATTCGTAAATCTATGGATACAGTGCTTTCTACTTCAGGCATAACAATTTCCATCAACCAATATGGTTCCTGTATGAGAACTTCACTTTAAACATATCCTTTGTGTGTATCATGAATTGAAGGATTTGTCAAACTAAAAGAAGAATATTGCAACAGCTTGTTACTTCCACATGCACTTAATTTAAACTAGGTGGATGGACATGTCACCAAAAAAAAACAAATAATGTCATAAATAGTACCACTAGAGCACAACAAACAGAACCCTAAAATTGTAAAGAGAAAAACAAAACCAATATTGTATTTATACAAATATTCATATTTATTTTCTATCTATACTATAGTACAAATATATATATATATATACACGTGCATGCAAACATACAAAGAAATACACGCATGCATATATCTGTGTGTGTAGAAAGAGAGAGAAATTTGCAGTTTGAAACACAATTTCTTGGCAATTACTTTAATTGCGTTAGTGATATCACACCTTCACAATATTCAAGAGGTAGTCAGTTCTTTTCCTTTTTTAGTTTGCATGTGTAAAGCAAAGAACTCAAGAGACATCTAATACATAAGATGCATTGCAATGTAGATATGAAACTTGAATAGGAGAGTTACAGTTACAATTAGCTGATTGTTGACTGGCCTGTCCAGGTTCAGTTAGACTTAACTCCATATCATGAGTTGCTGTCCAACCAGGTTCATATGCTTCAAGGAAACCAATCTTTGCCTTGTTAGGTAGATCGTGGGGATGAACAAATGGTACCCCAGCTGGCCATCCAATCTCCATTCTTATATTGGCACATGGGCTATCTAGCGTGTGAACGTGACTCTCACATTCCTTCAAATTGCAAAACCTCAGCTTGATGCCCTTCTTATCAGCAATGTCCTGAACCCTCTCCTTCAGAACTCTCTGAGCTTCAAGTCGTAACCTCTTAGAAGGTGGCAAGGGTTTGCTTCTTGAATCATGCTTCCTCCTCCTCACCAAGGGCTTCATAGATCCTGTACCAGCATTTCATCGATCCAACGACCTGCTGTTAAAAACTTCTCACTAAGGGCTACTTGCACAGAAAATAAATAACGTAATTTATTATCAAGATGGTGAGACCAAACACAGACTGAAATGCTTTCATTAGGAAAATATCCTCTTTTTTAAAAAGAAAAAAGATGACTTTAATGTTTAACACAACTGTAGTTATGATCATATTCCTTTCTCTTTTCAATTTTCATGAAAAAATTTCTGACATGGCATTCACCTCTCATTGATGATTGATTCCTGTCTGTTGTATTTAGTTTTTGTTTCTTTTCTTATGAGTATGATGCAGTAAGTTTTTTGTTAATTACTAGCCTACTATATTACATTTGTTTCAACCCACAAAAAACTTGGAAGCTACACATTAAAGATTTCAAGAACTTTTGACTAGTAAAAATGTAATCTTTTAGAATTGTCGTCATTGATATCAAGCACATGTCTAAATATGGTTTAGTTCCCTGCTTCTAAATCATTTGAGAACAAAACCCAAAGTAGAGGATAACTCTACCTGCACCCTGCCCGATCCCACCTCACACTTTTTTATTCACACCTAAACCCCACATATTTTTTAATATTAAAAAAAAATCATCGCATATTTTTTTAATTACATTTATAAAGGATTTTCATCTTTCAGTTTGTTTCTTTTCTATGCTACATTGTGTGACAGTTTTACCACAAAAGACACGTGTACACACACATATTTCTATTATTCAATACAAAAGTAAATTTCCAAAGGTCATTAAAATTAAATATAGAAGAATTGAGAATGGGGAAAATTAAGCCTGGCAGAGATGTGGACTGGGGTCCCAGTCCCATCCCAACCTGCTGACATCCTTAGGAGGCAAGCCATACACCATAATGCTTAAGGCATCATTAGTGCAAAAGCATTTTAAGCCCTAAAGTCCTGGGCTCAAGGAGTTAAGACTTGAGTAAAAGAGCTCAAGTTGATTATCAGATGCTCAATTTTGGTATCCAAACAAATATGTCACTACCTTAATAATTAATTTATATTATTGAGTTTCAGCTCAAACAATGGTATCCAGTTGAAGGCCATGACTCCCTGTTAATTCCTTCATCAAGAAAAAAAGGTTTACTTTTAAGAGATGCAGAGATATAGCATAGTAAGCAACTGGGAATATTAACACTATGCTATCTATTATGAAGTCCATGCTAAATAAATTTGAAATATTGAGGATACACAAGGAGAAAGAGTCCCAGCCCAAGAGTGAAACAGAGAGTAGGAATCAAAGCCAGTTAAAAAGATGAAATTAAAAAAAAAAACAAAACAAATCTTTAAAATGACCAGAACAATTTAGTATTATAAGATCAAGGAGATTGAGTGTTGGGTTAGTACCAAACGTATATAAAAGGTGGCTTAAGCCAATTCTGGAGCTTAAATTCATCACTTGTTGTTCCCCACCCCCTTCTCCCCCATTCGGGTTTTTTTTTTTTTTTTTTGGTGGGGAAGAGAGGCAGGAGGGTAACAAACAAGTTGTATTTGTTAGCAAAGAAAGTTATGCCATGTGTTATGACAACCCTAACCTGAGTCATAATGAAAATCAGGGGTAGTAAATGTCTCTAGCAGAAAGAGGCTCAAATAATTGGTTTATGAAAAAAAAAAAATTGGAAACATAAAATCCAGTGACAACAGAGAGCTACATTATCATTAGAATTCTGCCTACCGTCTTGGACTGTAGGAAAATTGAAACACTGGATATTCTGCCTGTTAAAGAGCTGATCAGTTGGGGGGGATTTCTGCATGAAGTCATCCACCAGTACTGGAAGCAGGAACTGAGCTTCAACTCCATGACCAGCCACTCTCATCTCTGAACAATTAAGACTGGACATGGATTTTGGCATCAGTTTGAAAGCCAATGAACATCGCCCATGCATGTTACCCTGCATAGTATTGATCTCTGTTCTGTAAAATGCAGGGTTGACATAGCCTGCTGTTGCCTGATAAAGTGCAAGTCCAGGGTAAACAATGGCTTCTTGAGGGCCAAGATCACTATCCACTAAAAACCACCGACCATGAAGATCTCTTATATGTAAACCTGCCTTATCTGACTTAACAAGAGATATGAGGCTTTTATCTGCTTGGTGCTCATGGTCTGTAAACATAATCAACTGGCCATCCTCTTGAGTGGCTAAATTATGGTGTTGTGCTCCCTGAAATGATGGCCTTGCGTAACAGCAAACAGACAATACTGAAGATGAAATTTCCCGATTTCTCAGTGGAACATTATCGAGTATCTCAGTAAATGGAGAACTGCGTAAGTTCAAATAGAAGCTGATGGCATCCAGTATATCCCGAGCAGCCTTTCCAAGTAGAGCAAATATGTCAGGCAAACCTGCTGGAGGGAGATCCATTGTATTGTTTGGCTCATTAGGAGTAAGGCCCGGCCGGTAATCATATGTTTCTTGCCACATCTGAGGATCTGCATAGTATCCAGATGTCTTGCACCACTCACGAGAATCATTATTATGAATCATTTCTGCAGCTGGGTATGATGCTCTTTGGTGAAAGTACAGGCGAGCAGACTCCAACCCAGATCTTAAAAGAGCCCCATCACTTGCTGGGAACTGAATTATGGCGGCAGAATATTGAGCAAGCGACTGTGACAAAGTTGAGACTGATAGTTTATAAGAATCAGAAGGAAGGCCTTCACAGGGTACTAGATCAGTGAGCTTCACACGACCCAAAGATGTCAGGCCACTGCCTGCCATGAAATTCTTTCAATATGCTGCTGCCTGAGTCTGAAAAGATGCTGTGCACAATATTGCAGAACAGGTAAAAAAAATTGACTTCAGTCAGACAAAAAGTGCAATCATCATCTACAATGTCAAAAATGAAAATATCACTCACTTGACCTGACACAGAATCTCATAAAAGCAAGAAAATTATGGTCCCATAACACCCCCCCCCACGGGGGCAGGCACAAAAAAAAAAAAATTTGTAGATTAGAGGACAAAAAATTAAATGAGGATTGCCAGGATAAGGGGAAATTAGTATGCCAAAATTCACTTTAGTTGGTTATCTACCCTCAACGAAAAAGGGCCAAGAGAACTATGTTGTTGACATGGATTACTCCATGACCAGAGCTGATGCAATAATAATCAACATCATGAAACAGGGGCCAAAAAAAAAACACCCAGTAATAATTTAAAGATAAAGATGATATTGCTATTGAAGTAGGAAAAATATTTGGGATAGATGTCTGTTGATCCAGTGAGCATATGAAATAGGTATTAGAGAAATTATTTAGCCCATCACAGTCAGATAGATTTTTATGAAGAACTAATTAAATGGACAATAATAAAGATAGTCTATGTGGCACTTACCACCAGAATACAACAGAGTGAACTTATAATTTTTCACATTTATTTTCAATTCAGAAAGCACTAACCAAGTCTATGTAAACACATGGGTACAGTAACAACAACAAAAAAAATCTAAAAAATACCATCTCCAAAGTGTATTTATATTAACTTCAGGAAAACTTTACATTATTTAACCCTGCTAGTTTCTTTGTTGATCCATTACAACAAGTCACATAATGATCCATATTCTAATTTCTGATAGTTCTTTTACTTGTTTAATTATCATTAGAAAAACGTTACTAAGAAAAAAAAAACTATTAAATTTACTATAATTTAAGATAGCAAAAAGAAGAAACTTAAGAAAAGAACATTTTAAAGATATGCTGGGTTGATGATTGGATAATGTAATTAATCAAGTAAGAAACTTCCTCGCAAATTAAAATAGTATGAACAGCAACATATCAAATTTCAATTGATGATTCTCATTTTTAAGTTGTGGATGGGCAACATCTTTTGCTAGAATCAGAAAGATAACATTCATGCGTTTCATTCATGCCCTTTTTACTAAAACAAATTATTTCTTTGATAAATAATAACCAATTATTTTGAAAGAAGGAGAACTCCAATGGTAGAGTCTCCCAGAGAATTACAATGACATTTAAGAGATCCATGAAATCTGCTAATGAACCACAAGATACCCCATCAATCATTATAGTACAGCCTTCAAAAAAAGAGTGCCCCAAAAAAATTATTTCATCTCAATAACAGATATCTCAACCCCTTCAAAAGTTTGATTGTTCCTCGCCAAATTGTTCACAAAATGCAAGTTACACAATGGAGTAGAGATTCAAGCAGTGTGGATAACTGAGGTGACCAACAAAAATAAATATAGATACATAACTTTCTGTAATAAGTCCCTCCCTAAGAAGCACAGACAAAAACATTAATATGGACGCAACATGACATAGGACACGCAATTCTTGGAAAAATATGACACAACCAGCGGGGATATGAAAATTAATAGATTAATACAAATTTTAGGTATATCTTATTTGTTTTGGCATATACTATCAAAATCTTTGGAAACATATCTAAAATCGAAGGAACTATTTTCAAATAAAAGAAAAATGTTTTTTCCCAACACAATGAGGACATACATACAGGAGTGTCCCCAGCATGTCCAGACATGGAGATGTCAGGGGTTTTAGAAGTGCCCATCTCATATGAACAAAAGATGTCTAGCTAGAGAAGAACATATTAGAAGCAACATCATCTTTGGACTGTTAATAGTTACTTGGTAATGAAATGCTTATCCGACAACAACAACAAAGCCTTTAAAGTCCCAAAAATTTTGGGATCGGTTATGGATCCTCGATAGACTAGTTAGTATCGGCCACATATATGGTAAAAGAAAGGCATATGTTTTCCCAAATCAAATCCAAAGAAGAAATAACAGACTGGGTCACCAATCCCAAATTTCCATATCTATGAAGATCATCTACGCATTGATGTTAACTCTCAACACAAGCAATTGAACCTCCAAGACTACACAACACATCCCAACCAAGCTCAAATCAAGAAACAAATTAACTCATCCAAGCCAAGACCAATACCCCCTTCAGCACCAGAATAACAGATGATTCAACTGAACTGGCAACAAATACAAAACTAATACTCTACTCTTCATAGTAACTACTAAATTTTTAGTGTCAACAAAAACCCATGTCACAAATGGAAAATCAAGAATAATGTGCCTAGAATTAGCTTATTTCCCTCTTACATAACTAAAAAAAAATCAACATTAACCCAAAAAAAAAAAAAAAAACTTGCACCATTGTTAATAAATCTCTAAAAAAATTCAAACCCATTAAATATTTGAGCTAAAAATAAAGAAATTAGTTAAAAAAGATCCCATTTTTCAAAAATTACATTCACCAATCAATCATTGTTAATCACAGCAGAACAAGTAAATATATGTATATGAACAGAGAGAGAGGTAGATAACTGACCTTCAACGAAACCAAACCATATGAGTTGGATATACTGAGGACTTAAAAATATAATTTTGACAAAGAAATAAGCAAAAATTAAGGACTGAATTGGGATTTGGCAGAGATAGCAAGAGAAGAAGAAGAAGTGAAATAGATTGGATGGATGATGCTTTAACGGCAGACGCCATTGGCCGTACAGGGAGAATTCGGGATTCTCATCCTCTCTGTCAGTTTTCTCTCCGTTACCGTCCATTGCCACATGCTCTGCCACGTGAGTGTGATTCACTAGAACCGCAACTTGAAACTCTTTATTATTTTTAGACCGAAATTGAATTTTAGGATTTTTTATTCAACAACAAAAAATTTTGACATTAGAACTATCTAAAACCCACAACTTGAACCTTGTTTGACCAAAAAAACCGACGTTGTGAAAAGCACTAATAAACGGTTCCAATTACAAAGTCTCAATTGGTTGCTACTTTTTGATCTTTTTAAGCGAATGATCCTAGGTTTTAATCTCCCTCTATCATATATTGAATTAAAAAAATTAATTATAATGTCTCTTGTATTAAAATAAGAGATTTGGATTTTATCGTAAGTTGATATTTACTTTAATTATGAGGAAATTG
Source organism: Notholithocarpus densiflorus (assembly GCA_030021035.2). Lineage (NCBI taxonomy): Eukaryota > Viridiplantae > Streptophyta > Magnoliopsida > Fagales > Fagaceae > Notholithocarpus > Notholithocarpus densiflorus. The sequence continues at coordinate 91,413 of JARYZH020000186.1, read as the reverse complement.
TCATATAACCTGATTCTTGAAACATATTTGTTAGTAAACAAGTTTTCAAAACTTATTAGCAAACTAGCATCTCGAGCCTTAGAGGCTCGAGTTCAGTGGTAGAACTTGAAACTCGAGTTCCATAAAGCAAAACCAAGAGAGCAGAACAAAACCTCAGTTCTGAAGAAAAAAGACGATGAACCTTTGTTCTGGAGAAGAAGAAGAAAACGACACTGGAGAAAGAAGAAGACATTGGGAGTTCTCTGAATTCGATTTGAGTAGGAGTATTGAAGATCTGGAGAAGAAGAAGACGCTAGAGGACAAGATCCAATCAAGTATTTGTTCTTGTGTGGTATTTTCTGGTTTTTGGGTTTGGGTGTAGGCGTTTGAGAAATGGGATTTTAGGGTATGAGAAAGAAGGATGAGAAGGAAGTTGATTTGGGTATAGAGAAAGAAGGAAGAGAAGGAAGAACATGGGTATGAGAGTGAAGAACAACTTCGGCCAAAGAACAAGAAAGTAACTCTAGTCTCTTAGGCTCAAATTGCTACAGTGAACTCGAGTCTAAAAGACTCAAGATGCTAGTTTACTAATATGTTTTGAAAACCTGCTAACTAACGAAATTGTTCTTAAAATAGTGTTAAATGACAAATTTCCTCTAACGAATTTATAATCATTGTGAAAAGTTTGTGAAAAATTTATATTCATGATATTATATTATTGCTAATAAACTAGTCTCACGCTTGCACTTAACTCTTTCTTTCTTTTTTTCTTTTTTTTTTTTTTTTTTTTTATTCCATTGTGTAATAGTTTTTTAAGAAAATTGTTATGTCCATAATATTTTTACAACAATTTTATAACAAATTTTAATTGGTAAATTGTTATTAGTTCTAATATGGTTCGACCATTGACATTTCTCCTTTACCCGTGAGTAAAAACTTATCATTCTCTTTTTTTTTTAATCAAAATAAATAATTGTGTGAATGAAAAGAGTTTGTAAATTTAGTATGTATAGCTGAGTAAAATGTGGAGCATACAATTTGAAATATTTAAGATTTGTTTTTAATTTCACTATTTCATCCTTTCTTATTTTATTCCTTATTGTCTTCTACCATTTGCCAAAATAATTTTTATCCTTAATTTGTGTGGGGTGGAAATCAATATTATTATCATTATTATTTTGGAGAAACATGGTGGAAATCAACTTGAACTAACAAATAAAGGGATAAAATATTATTTTAGTCTCTAAACTTTACCAAAAGTTGTTTTTTTTTTCGTCCCTAAACTTAAAAAAATAAAATAAAAAAGACAAACTTGGAAATTCCCTAAAGGCATCTAAATTCCAAACACATAACTCAATATAGCACAATCTTTGAATTGCAGTAACACACTCTAGATTGAAAAGAAGATGTTCCAAAATATAACCCTTTATGATTAAAACCAATATGGCCCCTCTAACACAGTAGGTGAATATATTTGTAGTTTATGACAGCTAGATGGTTCGAACAACGAATATTTATGAAGTTAATAGGTGTTTTAAGGGGAACTTATTGTGGTGATTTTGTTGTTTGGATGTGGGCATAGAGGCAAAGATTTGGTACAAGCAACAATGGTGGCGGTACTCTAGGATTTTTTTTTTGGGACAAAGTTTAGCTACAAAATTAGTTGTAGCCTAAATTTATAACCTTACTTAATATCTTCTATTGGAGGTGAATTTTGACAAATCCACCATTGAATTATATCTTCTTCTTATATCCCTCATGCTTGCAAAATTTCTAGAAAATTAAAAATCAATAGCGATGTTATCAATAAATTGTTTTAATTACAAGTTTTTGTAGTTTAAAATTACGTATAAAACATAAGCTTATAGATCATATAGCAAATAATATCTGATTGACACAAAATTTGACATTTGTATTAAGAGCGTAAAGAACACGAATTTCAAATGTTAGATTTTCAAAATATGTATTAATGTTTTTTATTGAGTAAGGTTGTAGCTTTAGGTTACAACCAATTTTGTAGTTAAATTTTGTCCATTTTTTTTAGTGGGTCCAATAAGAAACATAAATTATACAAAAGTTAAAACAAAAGAAAACTTGAATATATCGACATTACAAAAAAGAAAAGTAAATAAATGAAGTTTTACAATTGCCTTTTATGAGGTTTTATATTTTAAAATCATTGCATGATAAATTTATTAGCAAATCCTATGAGCTACATTCTTTTAAATTTGGTGAGATCTAAATGGGTCTTTTTTTTTTTTTGAGGTTTAAGATCAACAAATTTCTACTTTTGTTGTTAGGCTTACTAAAATTTTTTATTTTTTATTTTCCAGATTTTAGATCAAATTGTTGTTGGGCTTTTTTGTATGTGTGTGTTTAAAAAGGTCAAGATGTTATTAAAAGGGTCATATTCAAACTTATTTCAGCTAGGTTTAAAAAAAAAAAAGGGTCAAGGTGTTCAAATTTCTATTGTAGGGAGTCAAAAGTATTAAAAAAAAAAAATCAATTCTTCCTTAGCAAAAGATCAAGATCCAATGTCTCTTCTTCTCAAGAGACCCACTCTACCAATGTCACAAGTATCTTCACACCTAAGCCAAGAAAGGACCTCCCTTAGGTTGTTTATTTGAGAGCTTCTAGTTCTCTCGATATGGCTAGATTGTCTTTCCTAGTGAGGTGATTTAACCACACAGTGGGGTCAAAGTTAGGAAATGAGAGTGTAACGAATGACCGATCGAGAAAAAGGTTTGGTGAGGAGGTAGACCAAAAAGCAGGGTTTCAAACCTAGCTCATACCAAGAGAAAGATTCCAAACAAGTACAAAGAAGACAGTGAAAGAAGTGTATTTCAAACTAGCATGCACAAAGCGAAGAGCGGAAAATGTGCTTTGTACCTCATATTATATGTATTACCAACTCAAGGGGTTCATTTTAACCCTTTGGACTGAATATGTTTTTAATAAAAGCAAAAAAAAAAAAAAAAACATTTTTCAAAGTTGCTATCTTGCTAATATGAATGAAGTTTAAAGGAACTTTTTTTTTTTCTTTCTTTTTGATATAGAAGTTTTTAGGAACTTAATGTTGATTTTAAGCTTGCATGTAATATTTAAGGGATTGTAGTTAGACTTATTTGGAAGGTCTACATTCATAATAAAGACAACTTCAGGTACTAAAGTATTAGAAAATAAAACTTTAATTTAAGACCAGATGGGTAATACCAAAATATAATTTACCATTATTATTATTTACTTCATAGTCTTTGTATTTTTTTTCAAGCAAAAGTTCCTTAAAACCACTTATGCTTAAATTAAAAAGTGCTATTCTCACATTTAAATAATCGATAGTTTATTTATATGTGACTTAAGGGTTTTATCTAGAGATAGCTTGGAATATCCTACCAACGAAACAAGTGTTCATCTCTTTACCTATTGTCGATTACTCTGTTAGCACAAATTGTTTGGTCTATGATTTAGCGGACAGTGGCCACTTAGGATATCATCTCTTAATATTCAAAGCTCAAGTTAGTGAGTTAAAATTATGTTGAATACATATAAAGCTTTTCTATTCAACAAGCAGTGGAATCAAACTTTGTACTATATGCTGCTACATGTAATGTATTGATTTGAATAGCCAATTATATGAGCCAAGGGCTGGAGCCTTTAGATCCAACATTGTTAGCTAAAAACATCAATTTTTATTATAACAACAATAGGGTGGCATGAGAAACCACATTAATTGGTGAAAAAGTTACGGCAACTAGGCAAGAGTGTTCCTCACTAATATTACTTTATCTTCTACTAATAACAACTTTTCACCTCGCAGTTATGAAATATTTTTACACAATAACGCGTATGTGTGCTCCAATATTTTGACATGAGCGGTGGTTGTGTAATCATATACAGAAATGAGAGTTCAACTAAGACAACCAAGTATTGGCTTGCATGCATTTTTAGTGTTTGTATCATTGCATGTACTAGCACTTGGTTTCAGCACGTAAGCAAATTATATCTAGTGTGTGAAAAACTGTCTACTATTTTCTTTATATTTTATTTTCTTACCTATCTGCTAATACCAACAGGAAATTATTATTATTATTATTATTATTATTATTATTATTATTATTATTGTAGGGGTATTGGGCCAGGAGCTCACTATTTATGTAGATATTGGGCCTGAGGCCTAATCCGAGGACAAGGGGTCGTCCGAAGAGAAGTAAATATTGTCAAGAGAGCCCATGTTAGCAAATGAAGAAGTCGATTTTGATTATAACAGCCCAGGGGGTTGTGCTGAGGATGAATGCCTCCTCAGCTAACCAAGGCCGAGGTCCATAAGGGTGGCCTGCTGTCCGGGGGAACATCCCAGGAACATTCTATTGATACGGATAAGCACTACAGGAACACAAGACAGGGAGGAGTCCTAAAATATCTAAGGAGAAAGTTGTTACCACCGCATTGAATGCTCTGCAGCTAACTTTCTGGCTGCATTAATGTGGAGAAGACCCCTGAACAGTGTTGCATTGGCTACCCCAATGCATAGAGGAACTGAGAGGGTGTCTAATGGGACAAGCACTCAAGTGATGGCTTGGATGATCAACAAGTGAAGGGCCAAGATCGCCTAAGGAGAACTATATAATAGAAGAGACCCTTCATGAAGAGAGGATCGAGAAATCAAGAGAGAAACACTGTAGCAATCAGGAACCAACTTTGTAATCAAACTTGTGTGAAATATATAAGAACTGATCTCCTCGGATTGTGCCGAGGACGATTTTCTCTAGAAAAGTCAACCTATCTTCCTGTTCTTGTGATTTTGTTTTACTATCCAACTCATTTTAGCCCAATTTTCCAACCCACTCTCTATAAATTCATTGTTTTGGGCTTTTTGGGCCAAAGTCCATCCATCTTGGGCTTGGGCTCTAAATCTGGTCCTTACAATTATTATTAAAAAAAGCAAAAGGGAATAAGGAAAATTGAATGACTTTGTGTAATACCCCGATTTGATTTTATGATCATCACTATCATAGTCATTATTAATATAGAGTTGAGGTACTATATGTGTGTGCATAGTAAGATGAGTGTAGACAATTTTGTGGTATTACAAAATAGGTGAGAAGATTAAAGTTTTAGTGCATACAATTTAGTGCGGTAGTTAAATAAATAAATAAAAGAGAAAGATGTTTTATGGGCCTCTTGGAGTCTAAAGAGATAAGTTTAAGTGGGTTTTAAACTCCAGCCCACTACCCTACCAAGCCCACATCTCTGATGCGTTAAAATATAAGGTGGAGGAAAAGATAAATTAGGGTTTTCATAAGAAGGGTTTCATCACTAAGAAGGCTAGGAGGTGTATTTTTCCTTGGAGTTAATTGAAGAGGAAACCAATTGTTCTAGGTATGATTTTTCATTTGTTAGAATCAAAGAATTAAAAGAGTTAGTGATATGTAAATTTGTTTCAAAGAGATATCTTTTCCTAGAATTTGGTTTACACTTTTGCGTTAGTCCTTGAATCCTAGGTTGCCACCGTACGTATTCTAGAATAAAAGCCAAAGTTATTAAATCCAGGAGTATGGCTTGTGTCATTTTTCGAAAGATTGTAAGAGTATTGGGCTGCAATGATAATCACACATATATTCGGATTTATACCAAAAAGTTCTTTTGTTTTTGCTGGACAGTTTATACCAAAATCCCACACAGTTTTCACGCTAGGTTGCTCACATTTTGTCGAAGTCCAATATCTTTGATTGATGGATTGATGACCTTGGTAGTCTTTACCTAGACTTTGACTAGTCCAAACACATTGAACCATTCAGTTTCAACACTACTACAATTGTTTTGAAGGATATTGACAGACTTGATTTTATCCAAATTGTAATTTCATCCCAAAATATTGTGATATTAAATCCATTAGGGTCAATGATATTAAGTCCATGAACAAAGTCATTTTAGATTTGGCCCACAGTTTTCGTTGGGGTTTTATATTAAATCCTATAGTATTAGCTGCTGCCTCTGAGTTTTGATAAATTCAAGGAAACACATTTTTGGGTAGAGATGCTTTGCATTAGTGCTATCATTTAGTTCAGCAAAGTATTTTACTAGTGTGTCAGTTTGTATAGTTTAGTGAGATTTATATTTTGTAGAAGATATTAAGTATATTTCCATGATTGATTATAGGTCCTATTTAAGAGTATTTTGAGACTATTTGGAGGGTGTTTCAGCTGGACTTTCAGAGTGATTCAAGTGCTGTAAGTAATTATGCATAATATGCACAAGTTTTATTCTTTAGGTTCTTAGAAGTTAAAGGTTTTCAAAAGTTATGTTTTTAAGCTTACGTTTTCTAAAGTCTATCAAAAGCATTTTTACAACTTTGAAAGAGAAACTTTGACTTTTAAATAATGTTTAAAGAGAAATTTTGAATTTTAAATGAAGTTTTGAACGTCTAAGTCTCATTTAAAAGATGATTCTAAACTAAACTATTTTAGAAAATAATTGAGTTTCAAAGTAAGTTTTCTAAAAAGGTTCTTGTTCTTTAAGTTTGTTTAAAACCAAGTGATTTCAAAGTCATATTCTTATTTTTCAAATGGTGTTTAAGGCATTTCCTTTAGCAAATTGGGCTTTCAAACTTACTCAAGAATTGTAAAAATATTTATATAAACTCTTCAGTTCTTATTCATTCCCTAAGAGAGTCAAGCATCCTTTGATTTATGTTCAATTCGATATTGTGATATTCGCTATGCCTTTATATTTGGAATAATTGTTAATGTTAAGAAAATTATTCTATTTTGTATATATTTTGTTTTGTGATATGTGACTCAAAATGAATGTTTTTAGAATTGATCAGATAAATGTGTAAATCCGCTCACAGGATTGTATGTGAGAATATGTATTGATCCCTCACCAGCAGGGGTTAGATGTTGGTATCCGCTCACAGGATTGTATGTGAGAATATGTGATGTGTATATGTGACACTGTGCTCTGATCAATTATATGTATGTGGTTTCAAATGATTTTAAGATGTGATTACATATGTATTAAGTGATTCATTATATGTTTTGTGGAATAATTATTTTTAATATCATTGAATGAGTTTGTGAAAAAGAAAAATACTCGTGCTTTGCTTGACTCTATTCCATTGTATATTCTGTATAATTACTTACTAGATGTGTGGCTCACTCCATCAATTACTATTTTCAGATTAAAGTATAGTTGAGAATGTAGAACTTTTGGATCGCTTTGTAAGGTGCAAGGTAGAGCGTGGAAGTTGTAGGCGACTTCAGTATTACTTGAAGACTTATAGAATTTCAGTTACCTTTATTTTGTAATTCATGTTTTACATAGTGGAGATTATCTTCAATTTGTAGAGTTTAGATTTTTGTAAGAGGTTTTTAAGAGTACTTGTTTCTTTGGAGTTTTAATTTATTTGGATCAATTATGTTTATTGAGTTATATAAGTTCAACAGGTTAGTCATGCATCTAAATTCATGTTCCATGGATTTGGGTCGTGACACTTTGCAACTAATAGTCTAATACACTTAAGTTTAGTTAATATAACTTTTGAACAAGCTTACTGGTATCACTCTAGAGTCTAAATAAGAGTCATAAAGATCCTAAGGTACAGTTAGTTAAGTTGGTCATCTTGTCTTTCTCAAAAAAAAAAAATGTCGTTCATCTTGTATTACATATATAAATATATATATATATATATATCTCTCTCTATCTCTCTCTCTCTTTCATCCTCTCCATCACCCACACGACGATGCATTTGTGGTCAGCATACGAGTAGGGGATTACAACACCCACCGAGTCCTTGTGGACAACAGGAGCTCTGTCGATATCCTATACTATCTGGCATTCCAGCAAATGAGGATAGGGAGAGAACAGTTGATTCCAACCAACGCACCCCTCGTAGGGTTTGGAGGAACAAGGGTGCATCCCCTAGGAGCGGTCACCTTACTGGTAATGGTCGGAGATTACCTTTAGCAGATCACCAAGGATGTCACATTCCTAGTTGTTGATTGTTCGTCTGTGTACAAAGCCATATTAGGTCGTCCTACTTTGAATTCATGGAAGGCCGTGACCTCAACCTACCATTTGATGATCAAGTTTCCCACCAAGTACGGAGTGGGAGAAGTAAGAGGGGATCAAGTGGCAGCACGCGAATGCTACATTGCCATGCTAGAGATGGACGATCACTTACAGACTATGTGTATAGAAGAATAGCGGATGGTAACGGAACCAGTGGAAGAAGTACTCCTTAATGACTCTTGGCCTGAACGAACAACGAGGATAGGCACTTTGGCCAGCCAGCCAGTGCGTTAAACACTCACGACGTTCCTAAGGGAAAACCAGGACGTGTTCGCTTGGAGTCATGAGGACATGCCAGGGATTGATCCATCGATCATAGTCCACAAGTTGAACGTATCGCCCTCATTCTCTCCCGTCCGGCAGAAAAAGTGGGTGTTTGCACAGGAGCGGGACAAAGCCATAGTTGAGGAGGTTAAAAAATTACAGGAAGCAGACTTCATACGAGAAGTGTACTACCCCGACTAGCTGGCGAATGTGGTGATGGTCAAAAAAGCCAATGAAAAGTGGAGGATGTGCGTAGATTTCACGAACCTAAACAGGGCCTGCCCTAAGGACAGCTTTCCTCTCCCGCGGATTGACACCTTGGTAGACTCAACCGCAAGACACCAGTTGCTAAGCTTCATGGACACATTCTCTGGTTACAACCAGATCAAACTGAATGAGGCTAATCAGGAGAAGATTTCATTTGTCATCAGCCAAAGTCTCTTTTGCTACAAAGTGATGTTGTTCGGACTCAAGAACGCGGGCGACACGTACCAAAGGCTGATGAACAGAATGTTCGCGCATCAGATTGGAAAGAATGTGCAAGTTTACGCGGACGACATGTTGGTAAAAAGCATACGGGAGGACGACCACTTGAGCGATCTCTAAGAGACCTTCGATACCCTTCGGTCGTACAACATGAAGCTGAATCCAAACAAGTGCGTGTTCGGGGTGACGGCAGGAAAATTCCTGGGATTCATGGTATCCCAAAGAGGTATTGAGGTCAACCCAGAAAAGATACATGTTATAATGGAGTTAGCTCTGCCAAAGACGGTCAAGGAGGTACAGAGCTTGAACGACAAGGTAGCTGCATTAAACAGGTTCATCTCAAGAGCAACGGATAAGTGCCTACCTTTCTTCCGCACATTGAAGAAGTCGTTTGAATGGACGACCGAGTGCGAACAAACATTTGAAAATCTGAAGGTATATCTTTCTTCTCCACCATTACTAAGTCCGTCCAAGCCAGGGGAAGAACTATTCCTATACCTAGCCGTTTCCCTAATCGCTATCAGCGCGACTTTGGTCAGAGAAGAGGATGGGGTGCAGAAGCCCGTATACTTCACAAGCCGAGCACTCCGAGGAGCGGAAGAGAAGTACCCCTCGATGGAAAAGCTCATTTTTGCATTAGTAACTGGGGCGCGAAAGCTCAAGCCGTATTTCCAGGCACACACTGTGGTCATCCTGATAGATAAGCCCCTGCGTAGGGCTATGAGTAGTCTTGAAGCTGCAGGACGGATGGCATTATGGGCAGTCGAGTTGAGTGAATTCGACATACAGTATCGACCGCGCATGCCTATAAAAGGGCAAGTAGTAGCTGACTTCATCGTAGAATTCACTCTTATGGAAGGCCAGGGGGCAGAAAAGATCCCACAGTGAAGCATCCACACAAACGGATCCCCCAATAGGCAAGCAGGTGGAGCTGGTGTGGTACTCCACAGCTCGGAAGGAGATAAGATCGAATGCATGGTCCGTCTGAACTTCCATACGACCAATAACGAAGTAGAGTACGAAGCCTTGATTGCAAGGCTGGAACTTGCCAAGGCAGCGGGAGCTGAAAATTTGGTCATATACAACGATTCCCAGGTAGTAACCAATCAGGTTAATGGCGACTATGAATGCAAGAATGAACGGATGAAGAAGTACTTAGAGCAGGTGAAGGATTAGGTTAGCAGCCTCCGATTAAAGTTTGTTCAAATCCCAAGGGAGGAGAACGAGCACGCCGACCGACTTGCTAAAGCTGCTTCAGCAGAGCACATGGTCATCCCCGGTCAGGTATTGTCCTTCGTTCAAATCTCATCCTTAATAGACGATACCAGTGTGTAGGAGATAGGTTCTGAGAACTGTTGGACGACACTAATAGCCTTCTACCTGAAGGACGGCGTGCTACAAGACGACAAAGAGGCTGTAAGGAAGTTGAAGGTTCAAGCAGCTCGCTTCATTTTAATTAAAGACATTTTATACAAGAGGGGCTTCTCCCGACCGTACCTAAGGTGCCTCATCCCCGAGGAGGCAAACTATGTTATGAGAGAAGTCTATGAAGGAGTCTACAGAAATCACACTGGATCACAATCGTTGGTGCATAAATTAATCCAAACGGGGTACTACTGGCCAACCATGCAGAGGGATGCCCATGTATACGTCAATGCTTGCGACAAGTGTCAGAGATTTGGCAATCTCATAAGGCAACCAACAGAGAAGCTTACCCCAATGATGGCCTCGTGGCCGTTCGTTCAATGGGGGTTGGATACCATGGGCCCCTTCCTAACAACGGTTAGACAGTTGAAATTCCTGGTAGTCGGCATTGACTACTTCACTAAATGGGTAGAAGCAGAAGCCCTGGCCACCATCACGAAGAAGAATGTGCATAAATTCGTTTGGAAAAACATTATCTACAGGTACGGTATACCTAGAGTGCTTGTCTCAGACAACGGAAAGCAGTTTGACAACGACGCGTTCAGAGACTTTTGCTCGCAGCTAGGGATCAAGAACTGCTACTTATCGCCCGCTCACCCTCAGGCGAATGGACAAGTTGAAGTCACGAACCGATCCTTGCTCAAAATCATCAAGGCTCGGCTCGAGGGGGCAAAGGGTATATGGCCGGACGAACTACCAAGTCTTTTATGGGCGTATAGGACGACGGCAAGAACACCCACAAGGGAGACACCGTTTCGACTGGCATACGGAAGTGAGGCGGTTATCCTAGCTGAAGTAGGACTTACAAGCTACAGAGTAGGGAACCACGACGAGGGCAAGAATGACGAAGCTATGCTCCTGCAGCTTGATCTGGTTGATGAAGTCAGAGCAACGGTTGAGCAAAGTTAGCACGGTACCAGAACCTCATGGCCATACACTACAACTCCAAAGTCAGACCTAGGGACTTCCAGGTTGGAGATCTTGTCTTGAGAAAGGTAACAAGCGCCACAAAGGACGCCTCCCAAGGAAAGCTAGGGCAAAAGTTGGAGACATTGGACTGGCAAAAGTTGCATCACCCATAGAACACAGAGCACCTGAAGAAGTACTACCAGTAGGTGACAACCTGAACAATAATATAATACTCCTCATTTCCAGTTTATTGCTTTCTAGTTAAGTCTTTTTATTTGTAGTTTCTTTTAAGCCCAAAGGGCAGGTTTTTTAAGAACAATTTTTACACGCATGTTTACCACAATAAGAGGAGTTATTCAGAAATATTGTGTATGATATCTACATGTCTACATATTCATTGAAAGTCCTAACGGGACGGATTCATCCCAAAGGGGTGATTTAGAAATATAAGTCCACATAGTGGACGGGCTCATCCCATAAAGGATGATCGCAAGTTGTTTAAAGCAATATCGTGTATGATATCTACATGTCTACATATTCATTGAAAGTCCTAAAGGGAAGGATTCATCCCAAAGGGATGATTTAGAAATATAAGCCCACATAGTGGACGGACTCATCCCGTAAGGGATGATCTCAAGTTGTTTAAAGCCCACATAGTGGACGGACTCATCCCGTAAGGGATGATCTTAAGTTGTTTAAAGCCCACATAGTGGACGGGCTCATCCCGTAAGGGATAATTGGAAGTTGTTTAGTCCACATGGTGGACGGACTCATCCCTTGGAGGGTAATTTGAAGTTGAGCCCAAAATAGACGAGCTCATCCCAAAAAATAGACGGGTTCATCCAAGAAGGTGATTTGAAAAATATAAGGTCCATAAAAGTGGACAGGTTCAACCCCAAGCCCATATAGCGGATGGGTTCAACCACACGAGTTAAAATTACAAGTCCATAAGAGGACGAGTTCATCCGAAAGGATGATCAATCCATAAAAGCGGACAGGTTCAACCTCAAGTCCATAAAGTGGACGGACTCATCTTGAAAGAGCTTATATTTAACAGGTCCATAAATTGGACGAAGTCATCCTAAAAATAATAGCTCAAATTTACAAAGTCCATATAGCGGACGGATCATCCCAAGGGGATGACTTAAGCCCATCAGGCTCAAAAACTTTTGCTTAGACCTACAAGGTAGACGGATTCATCCTAAAGAATAAATTATATTTATATAACCATAAATTGAACGAATTCATCTACAGGGATGAAAGAAGACAAATAATTTAAAGTAAGTAATCAAACATTATGGAAGCCCATAAAGGGAGAAGTCTAGATACAGAAAGCAACGGTTAAATTAAACATAAATTGTTCTTCAAAATCTTTACATATTAGTCATAAAAAAAAAAAATAAATAAACTACTGCTGGACAAGAGTATCCTCGTCTCACTCTTCTACAACTTGAACTTCATCAGGTTGACGGGTGCTGTCCTCGACGGGTTTGATTTGGCTTTCAACAGGAGTAGTCTCTCCATCACCATGAGGGTCGTCAATGAGGGCATCATTAGTGAATAATTCATCTGTGCTCTCGGAGTGGACGGGCTAAACTGAGGTCTGGGCCTGGGCGTCAATAGTAACATGTGACAAGTCCAGGTCTGGAAAAGAAACTTTGACTTGACGGAGGCAGTCGTCGAAGCCGTCTGCATAAGTGCCACCGAGCTCCGTCAAGTACGCGTCGGAGTCGCGATACTCTCACGTCGCGTCTTCCTTGGCCTAACAGAGTTGATCCTTGGCAATTTGGATCTCTTTTTCTTTGTCCTTAAGGACCTACCGCAACACCTCCGTCTGCTTCTCCAACTCACCTTTGACTTGCTTCGACAAAGCCAACTTCTTCTCCTGAACCGTCTTCCAAGCCTTCATCTCAGCAAGCTCATCCTTCGTCGACCTTGCCTTCGCCCTAACACGGTCTAGCGCCGTCTCATGGTTTAGGCAACGACCCATCAACCCTTTCATCATTAGCATCACCTAGAAATAAAAGAAGGGTTAGAAACCAAGCAAAGGAAAGAAAAAGAGAAAGGGGACAGACACAGTTACCTACGCAATGCTAAAAAGACCTGTCTCCCCCATGGCTTCTGTTGCATGGTTGCTTAAGTCCTTATAGTCGTCAGCTGTGATTATGGACGAGAGCTGCTCCAGCACATACTTAGAATCCTCACGGAGGAGGATGGGTGGTTTCTCGGTGACAGGGACAGGGCCCGTCATGAGTCCCTTGCCCTTTCCTTGACCTATCGGAGTGACTGTCTTCTTGGTCTCAGCCTTTAACCCCACAACGGACTCGGGGACAACTTTGGGCTTTTTTGGAAGACGGTCAGTCTTTTTCGACAACTTCCTTTTGGTAGACGGGTTGGCCAAACTCGTCCCCTTATGGGGTTGACTCCCCTCTTGTTTTTTCTTCGCAGCTTACTGCTTGATGTAGGCCCTTCTCTTGCTGTCTTCCATTTCTGCACAAAGGTGGACGGATATCAGGAGTTAGATAATGTAAAAATAAAAGAAACCTAAGTATTGGGCGACGGACTTACATTGGCGTACTTGACGGTCGTAGCGTCGGGCAGCTGCTGTGGGCTCTGGTCCGTCACAATACCAGTGGAGAGTATCTAAGTTGACTAACTTAGCCCACGTCCTCTCTAATAGCTTGGTTTTGTTAAAAAAAATTTCCAAAAAGCTTCACTGCTTAAGTGAGACTTAAGGACGGTCCCGAGCTGCAAAAGGAAATGGTTAAAGTAACAAGTAAAACTAACACAATTAAAAACGTAAATACAGACGAATGCATACCAGATGGGGGCATTATACCCCATGTTTTGTTGACGGGCATGAACTATTGGTCACCAGGGTGACACATCCACTCGTCACCCTCCATGAAAAAATAACGACTCTTCTAGTTCCTGTTAGAGTCGAGGGTGTCACACACGAGCCTCAGCAAAGGGCTCCTAAGCACAAAACTGTACATGCCCTTGGACTGAACGATCTCAGTCGGATGATAACAGTGAAAAAATTCTTCCACTGTCAACCTACGCGCCCCGCCGAACATGGCCCCATACAAGACCTCCACGCCAAGAAAAACCCTTCAGGCGTTTGGGGCGATTTGGGTGACGGCCAACCCTAAGTATTGAAGAAGGCGACGGTGGAGGGCGCTCAGGGGGAATCTAGGCCCTGCTTTCAGCATTTGTTCATAGACTCCAACGCCTTCGACACCCTCATAATAACACTTCTCTAATTTGTAGGGTAGATGGAGGGGTATGTGGTCGGGTATCTGGTACTTCTCCTTAAGCTTTTTGAAGTGCGACTCTTTAATAGTAGAAATGAAGTCATTGACCGTCCACAAGGGAAGTATTATAAACTCTCTAAGTCCATCAGGACCTATGACGGATTGGGTTGGGGGTTCAGCACCAACTAGGCCATCAGTAGAATCACCCTCTGACCTATCCGTGTCCAAATCCTCATCCCTTGTGGAAGGTGAGGTGGCCGACAGATTCCTTTCTTCACTTAAGGTGCCAGGGTCATTCTGACCTGACGGGAACACCTCATCTGTCACTTACCTGTCACGTGTAGATGACAGATGTCTAGTGCGTCAAGTAACCAATCGTGTGATCTACATGGACGATGGGTGTGCAAAAGTCTTAAAAAATAGCAAGGGAATTCAACAGAAAGGTGAAAAATACTTACTAGTTGAAGATGAGTAACAAGAGAAGTGTAGATGACGGGTGCACCAAGTGGACAGTATGCTGGATTATCAAGGGAGACGGTAGTGCTCTGATCGTGAATTCGCTGAAGAAAGTAAAGAATGAGAAGTGAAGAAGCAGGTTTATATAGAGAAAATGGCACGGAAGACAAAGGGACGCTTTGTTCCAAGAGATCAACCACTAAAAAAATGACACGTGCCCCTACAACATTAATGACCCTAGGCTAGCTTGTCAATCTGTGCACGCTTCTCAGGAGACGAATCAAATCGTCACTCCACGGGTCCATCCAAAAGAGGTGACGGACCCATGGAGTGAGGGGGCAATTGAAGGGTACAAAATTTGGTATGATGGATCCGTTCAAGTCGACCTGGCGGTACTAGACTAGTGGGCTGACAGGGATAAGGCAACAGAGGGGGATCAGATGAAGGGGACACATGACGAATGGACTCCTCCCCATGATGGACGGATAGTCCCCTTATATGGACGGATTCAAGTCGTATAAATACAAGGTGGACAGATGCCAAAGCCACGTGGTACCCACATGATTTTGAGTGGACTCCAAGGAATCCTACATGGAAATAACTTGCATCCCACGGTTAACCCTAAACAGTAGAATCCTAACAGGAAAAGGATCCCGCAATATATGCGCATTTATGATAATCTTCCCCCTAAGGAAACGCCTTCCTACGTAAGAAACGGAGGTCGACTCTACACCATTGTAAAAGCCCAAAGCCCTCAGAAAACAAGGTACGCATAATTCATCCCAGCTCTGACACTCTAGAGTTGTGAAAAGATTTCTAACTTAACCTTTAGAGGGTCTTTGGCTGGTACCACACCGGTACTCTCCTAGGGTTTTCTTTGTTTTTGTTTCGCAGGTATTATCTCGAGCATGTGAGTACTGTGAGACTAACTGACGATTTCCGGCATCATCAACAACAAAACTGAA
This sequence comes from Notholithocarpus densiflorus, assembly GCA_030021035.2. Lineage (NCBI taxonomy): Eukaryota > Viridiplantae > Streptophyta > Magnoliopsida > Fagales > Fagaceae > Notholithocarpus > Notholithocarpus densiflorus. Next base: position 75,605 of record JARYZH020000186.1, on the reverse strand, counting down.
ACTTCGCTTAGACCCATAGTGTATCGTTTTGCTATCATCATAAAGCTCTTCGTCCTTTTGACTTCTCTAGGTTGCAGAATGTGTAGATCTCTCAACGTGCTTATTTTTCTTCTTCAGTTTGGTGTAAAAATAGACACAGTCCATATGGGTTTCTTGAAAAATCTTCATCCACGTGCTAGGATCCCCAAAAACATCACAGTTGACGATAACATTCATCGAGTCCTCGAAGATTGGGTTCCCTTGGACCTTGTTGAGAAGATAGTAGAGAGTGATTTTTGGGTCATCGGGTCTAAACTTGACACCAGGTAGCAACTCCATATGTAGCTTCTGCACTAGCACTAATTTGATGATGAATCTTGTTGTTGTGTCGACAATGAGTGCTCAAAAGATCACTAGAGTAGAAACTAACCGAGGATCTTCAAAGGGTTTGAAGATGATGAATGGGGTTTGCGAAAAGAAAAGTTCTTCAAGTGGGTTTGAAGAGTAGAGCACGCAATATTGAATGTTTTTATAGCAACGGAGAAGAGAAGAAATAATAACGATTACAAAAAGGAAAGCTTAAAGCTTGTTTGGATGGGATGAAAACTGAGTGATATCACTCAGTTTTCATGATCCATCATCCAAACTGAGTGGGACCCACGAATGAGCATCTGTTTGGATGAGTTTTGAGTGACTGTTTTCATGACTCAGTGACTCAAAAAAATGAATGAGAGTAACAAAAAGTGAAAACAGGTTTCAACTGTTTTCAAAACTCAAAAACTGAAACTCAGTGGCATGTTCGTAAATAAGATGAGATTGTGGGGCCCATGACTTGTGTGTTGTCAAGTCAAACCCACTCATCACCAATGGCATTTTCTCCTTCTTCTTCTTCTTCTTCTTTCCTTTTCTTTCTTTCTTTCTTCTTTAGACCCACTCCAAGGCATTTTTTTTTTCCTCATCTTCTTCTTTATTTTTCTTTCTTCTTCAGACCCACTCCAACGTTTTTTTTTTTTTTTGTTCTTCTTCTTTCTTTTTCTTTCTTTCCTTCTTCTTCAGACCCACTCCAACATTTTTTTTTGTTCTTCTTCTTCTTTCTTTTTCTTTCTTTCTTTCTTCTTCAGACCCACTCCACCATTTTCATACATGCATAAATTTATACCCAGAAACAAAAACCCACACCTCATTTTCGTGATTTTGGTTTTTGATCTAAGGATTCTTGGGTTTGGGTTTTCTGTGTTTGTGGGTTTTTGTTTGTGGGTTTTTTTGGTGGAGGTTGTGGTTGTGTTGAGGGCTGTTGAAGAATAGAAGCTTCAAACTTTGCTGAAGATGGGTCTGCGATCTAGATGAGGAGATGGGTCTCTCTGTTTTCTGTAGATAGGTATTGTGAAATTGAAAAAGGAAAGTGAAATTGAAAGAGGTGCCTTAAATGGGTATTGTGAAATTGAAAAAGGAAAGTGAAATTGAAAAAGGAAAGAAGATTAAAACGAAGAAGAGAACCTTGGATGATCTGCGCGTGCGATGATGTGGGAGGTGAGGGAAGAACCTTGGATGAATAGGTATTGTTAGATGTGTTAAATGGGTTTTTTGATGGGATAAAATGAACCACTGTGTAGTATAGAAGAAGGGGATGCGAGTAGCTGTTAGTGAACTACTGTGTAGTGTCAGTGGGTGGGGTCCACAGTTTTGGCAAAAAGTTGGGTTAAAAAGGTGAAATATGTGATTGGGTATTGAAACCAAACGAGTTCTATTTTGAATGAGTGAAAAAATAGAGTTTGAGTGATGAGTAATGGGTGATGAAAATTGAGTGATGAGTGATGGGTGACTATTTTTTTTAACCAAACAAGCCCTTAGGGTTTGAGTTATTAATGGAGGTTGAGGGTTAAGGAAGGTTATATTTATACATACAATTATACAAAGAGAGAGAGGTCGGAGATGTGGGGTAAAATGGTAATTAGCTATAATAACCATCCAACGGTCAAAACAGTAGTGGAAAGTTTATCAATGTAATTTCAATTTGTTTTGTCTTTTTTCGAATTGGGTTTAATTAATTTTCTTTCCTAGTGGCGGCGGCATTTCCACGTGTCCTATGGAGAGTGGCTAGAATTTTATTTATTACACACCAGGTGAATTTTTTTTCCATTTAGCCTTAAATATCTAAGATTTTCGTTAATTGTCAGGTTTGAAAAGAATTTAGGAAACTAACCTCTCGAGTTTTTAAAACTCGAGATTAGTGTAGAACTCGAGCTTCTGAAACTCAATTTCTGGTTTCTGGTCATACCCTTAGGTGGACAAATTTTCCATGTGGAGTAAATTTAGCCACGTAGAAATCGAGTTTATAAGACTCAAAATCTGCACACCATAAACCAAAACCAGTAGCACTTTCAAATGGCTCACTCAAACACTCTCAAAGTTCAAACACTGAAACACTCTCAGTCAAACACTCTCACTCACTCAAACTTCACTCCGCCCTCTCAAACTCACTCACTCACTCACTGGAGTAAATCACTCAGTCTGAAACTTTCAAAATCACTCAAACAGTTTCCTCTCTTAGTACTGCTCCCATTGACCCACCGTGCCGAAGGTACTCTCTCTCTCTACTCAATAAGTTGTCGTTTTTGCTTCTTAGATTCCTCTCTCTCTCTTTCTCCAACTTTAAATTTTGGAATTCATGATGTTACCTAGGGTTTTTCGTTTTTCAATTTTTGGATCTTTTTGGGTTTTGGTGATTCATGTTTGGTTTCCGAGAAAAAAAATTGAGGTTTTAGGTAGGAAATGATCATTTTTCATTTCAGTGAAGAATGTATATTATTCTATTTAGTTGTTTGGAAAATGAGTAAATAAAAAAAATGATTTTTTTTTAAACAAATTGAGCATTCGAATTGTTGTTATGAAATTAGTGTGAATTTCGATAGTGTAAAAAGTGTTAATATCTGGATTACATTGATATTTAATCTAGTTTGATATTTTTTTTTATCATTGATTTTATTTTATAATTTTCTGATTCTGCGTTTATTGAATGTAAATTTGAATTTTTGTAATTAAATTGACATTTAATCTAGTTTGAAATTTGGACTCTTTTTAGCTCATACATTGCATTGTTTCAAAAATTCAGAAGTAGGATTTTGGAATCATATTTTAGCCTAAATGTCAATGTTCGCGATTTAGAAGTTTGTATGTATGGTGTGCTTCGTGCTTATTCAAATGGCTATCCCCATTTAATTACCAAACTCATTCATATCCTAGGAATAGAATATTTCCAAAACCTCCTTCAACAGAACCGGCCAAAGTTTGGCCTTTCATTAATGCATGGATATTAGAGTCTTTGGAAAGAAAACTTCACGTTAATTAGATTATTGGATCCCATCCCATCAGCAACGTCCAAAAATCTATCATCCCAATAAATTTTATTATATTGATGCCATATATTAGGGAAAAATTAATGTTCAGACTGAGTAGTCATAGCAGGTTTAGTTAACTGGTGGGCAATAGGAACAAGGAACCAATACTAAAGCCCCCCAACTCTTGTTTTTTAACAAGTTCTTTTCTCTTCATGTTCAACCACCTAACAACTGGTAATTGGATATTAATCTCCAACAATCTCTTCTCTTCGTAAGTTCAGTTCAACCACTAATTTACATATTCTCTAATATTCTCTTCTAAACATAACTTTTCTGAGTTTAGGTGTGTATCCTATTTTCTACGACCAGTTTTATGTAGCTCAACACATTTTGTGTGGTCATACTTTTTAATCTTTTATTATATATATTGAAGTGGCTGATGATCAAGTTTTGACTTGGACATTTATTTATATATCATAGTTAATTAATTTAGATGTTTATTAATTTATGACTCACAGTCTTACTTAATCGTGAGAAGGATTTTCGTGGTGGACCATATAATTCTCTTCTATTCAGTTCAGTCCTGACTTTTATAATTGTCTTTCTTGCTCCAACATATAATTGTATTGTACTTTTTCAGTTATTTGTCATGACCTACTGAAATGGACTATTCTATTCCATAATTTAACAACCAAATTAACATTTGTATATTGTTTTTACTGTAATTTTGATTTAACCAAATTTCATAATCTTAATGTGAAGTTTTTACTACTCTATATATTTTAATAACCAATAACGAGGAATATCTCATAAATAGTAACAGTATTTGTTATTCTTATCCATTCTTTGATGATAATGATATTTCATAATTCCATATGGGCCTCAGTCACTGATTTTGCATTTCATGAAATGAAATAAAAATCCCATGTTAACTTGTGTAAGTCTTTGAGTCCTTTAATCTTCGAGAGTGACTACATATGGTGGCACCTTACACTCATATTATATAAACTCATGGACATAAAAAGGAGGTATGCCATGGGTTGAGCAATACCAAATTTTTTTTTTCCTGTTGATTTTTGACTCTCTTCTGGTAAAGGGGTCCTTCACAAGGTATAGGAGGACTCTCAGTTACAGAGAGTGATCGTATGCTACCGAGGTGCTTCCTGTCTCGTTGTGCTACATGATTGCACTAGTGGGGCTAAATTTATTGACATCATTTTGGTAGCCTTGTTATTGTGATTGATGGACTAATGGTCTTGACCTACCAGGTTGTAGGCTGTTTGTAGTGTGGACATCTTTAGCGGTGAGCCATGACAAACTTATCACAAGATTTGTCTGGTGACAAACACCAAAAATTTATCTTGGGTGGCTATATGATGATTAAAAATTCTTTTACACATTTTTGATAATAATTTATTTAATTTTTTTCTGAAAGTGAGCTAAATTATATTTATATTTTAAAAAAAATGAAGTTCTAAAAAATTATACATAAAAACTAAAAGTTAAAAGTTAAGCTTATAAGTTCTAGCTAAACAAACATGTATATTTATGTTTATCTATAAAAATATTTTGAGAAAATAATAATTTGTTCTTCCTGTTTTGGTTTTCTTTAACTTATAGATTGATTTTATCTATTTTTTTTAAAAGCACATCCCCATTTATCCAAAATAAAAATCATAAATCTCTGCACATTTGTAGTTTCTCTTCTTGCCATTGATGTCACTCATTTTTATAATACTGCATTTTATACTGTGGGGAGACATTTCTTAATTTTTATGCAAATATCAAATCATTCCATTTAGAGCATCAGGGTGGTTCAGCTGTAATATTTCAAATCTTTTTTGCAGTGAACTATTTTTTATATCTTCATGTGAAATCATTGTGTGTTGTGGTAATGCCTGATTTGTGATGACTCTCACACCAAATAATGTATGTCTGCCACTATGTATGATCTCATAGTAGCACTATTTGCAGTATGGAGCCTCGGATCGATGAGGAGCCAGAGATCGTGCGCCCTGATCCAGAAATTACTTTATTGTTGACGCAACAACAAAATCATCGATCAGAGGACATTTGGAATGGCGAGGTGAAACATCTAGTTCTAACAACCGCTTTAATTTTTACGTTGTCTTTGACTTTTAGCAAGTTCTTTCAAAGTTGTATATCTAGTTCTAACAACCGCTATAATTTTTATCGATTTTGCAGGACCCGAGCCCACTTACATGCCGTGGTCGCTCTAAGGAGATGGCAAACATAACGATGCAAGATAATCGGATGATTGACATTATCAAGTTGGTAGGGCTAGAAGGATTGTTTAGGGCCCCTTCTAGAGAGATAGATCATGGCCTAATATCGGCCCTAGTTGAGCGATGGCAGCCGGAGACTCATACGTTCCATCTTCCACGTGGTGAGATGTCAATCACCCTAGAAGATGCGGAGGTCATTTTGGGACTTCCTATAGACGGTGAGGTCTTGGTTGGGCCGACTACTGTGGGGGATGGGGATTGGAGGCAACTGTGCCTGGAGTTGCTTGGTTTTGGAGTTCCGGCGAATGACAACAAAACTTTGGTGGGGCAAAGAATTCTCATAAGCCGCCTTGTTAAGCGCATTGCAGGGCCACTGCCTCATGATGCAACGGAGATTCAGATATATCAGTATGCCCGGTGCTATATTTTAGCGCTATTAGGGGATAATATTTTCATGGACAAGTCGGGAGATAGGGTGCATATGATGTTCTTAGAGTTCCTGCGGAACCTTCGTGATCCGCTACAGTATAGTTGGGGTAATGGTTGCCTGGTATGGTTGTACAGAGAGTTGTGTCGGGCAAGCCATAAAGAGGCATTGCAGATTGTTGGGGCGTTGCAATTGGTCCAATATTGGGCATGGGCGAGGTTGCCATTCTTGTGCCCGAGGATAGAGCCCCCACCTGGATGTGATTATGGCCCATAGCCAAAAGCTCCACTTGCATTTAAGTAAGTATTTTCATAATATTCAGTGTGTTATGCAATGTATTCTTCTTAGTAACTAAGTGGTATTATCTTATCTTATGTTATTCGCTTGTAACTGTAGGTGGGTGCAGGTGCCAAGCCCGAAGAGTAGGCCATCCGGCATGGCATTGATCCACTATCGCGAGCAATTAGTTAGAATGCAGCTGGGCCAGGTAATAATATACAAAAATTCTGCTTGGTTATGTTGAATAAAGATTGTTATTCTTTGTTTCATCATATTTATTTAATTGACTTCACTGATGTTTCATTTTTTTTTTTTTTTTCTTGCCTAAAGATTGGATCCGTATGTATAATTTTCCTTAAGAATATGTTAAAATTATTGCTTTAACATATCTTCTGTTTTAATTTTTGTTTTTCCCTTTATCTATGTATTCTCCCTTGTTTCACATTTTAAGATGTTATGATAAATTTTTTTTTTTTTTCTATTGTAGATTATGTGGCAGCCATATGAGGCAGGCTTAGGCCACCTTCCTGCCTTCTGCGTTGCAGGGAGAAATACGTGGACGACAAGGGTGCCACTTGTGTGTTTTTGCATAATAGAGACACACACCACCCAGTCCGTGTCCTTTGACAGTTTGGGTTGGCGCAGGAGCAGCCCGAACATATTGTGTATGATGATAGACTGCATAGAATAGACTTGCGTGGGAAGATGGAAAAAAATTGGAGGGAGGAGCATGCATCGTATATCCTTACATGGGATATAAGACAACAAGACTTTGCCATGCACCTCCTCAGATTGGTGAGATGCCCTGCGATCATGCCTATTACTGCTGGTACCGTTCGGTCACTCGAAAGTATGTTGACCGCAACAGCGCTAAATTAGATATAATGGTAATGTGTTCTAATTAGATTTTATTGCTTGCTTTGTTTTTTCTTCAGTACATGTACGAACGTAGAATCAATTGATTTCTTTCTTTCGTAAATCTGGTTTGATCTGACTGACATCCAATTAAAAAGACTTTCTGTTACATATAGTATTCTAATAAAACTTTTAGTTCTTAGTTGAGTATTTGAGTAGATTAATAAGTACTATATTATCCATTCTATAATTGATACATAAATGTCTCAAATCTGATTAGACTGGTTCTTTCTCCGTTTCAAATTGAAAGCCATTTAGCACTGTTGGAGATGCTTCCTGTAGGCAGCCGAGAACACAATCATGTCCGGCGCATCCTAAATAATGTGGCTGGGCTTGGTGGTGGTCCTGCAGCAAATGGGCAGGCAAACAATGGGCATGAGACTGAATCAGCATCTACTGCAACCCCAAGCACAAGGGCAGCACCCCTAAGTACATCGACCCATGGTTGGCGTGCTACTGCAAGCCCAAGCACAAAGCGCAGCTAAGGGCCGTGGTCAGCATGCTACAGCAAGCCCAAGCACAAGTGCAGCTAGAGGCCGTGGTCGGCGTGCAACAACCCCTCGGGTTGTAACTAGTCCTGAGATACCTGCACCCATCCCGCACGCATCTCCTCAACCCGAGGTCCCTCCACCCATCCCAGATGCATCTCCTCAGTCCGAGGTCCCTCCACCCATGGTAGATGCATCTCCTCAACCCGAGGTCCCTTCACCCACCCCACCTTCGCAGCCTAGTTTTGATCTTTATATTGATTTTCATTTGACCCCTCCTATGCACCTAGAGACACCCTCATTCCCACCCACCAGTTCCAGTGCACCCACTTTGCCCATAGACCCACCTCGTACTGAACCCATGACAATGATCCCCACTCCTGGCCTCTATACAGAGCATCATTACCCACCTACCTCATCCTCATCCAACCCTCTAGGACCTATGGTTGGGATTGACACTCTACAGCCAGATATTGAGGCACCGGACGAGCATCCCCCTCATAAACCCTCACCCCCACGAGGTAGACCGCAACGTGCTAGAAGAGCACCCACTTGTGGGACAGGTGGACACAAAATAGGACACAAAGGCAGCTCTATGGTATGATAACATTAATTACAATGTAATGATATATTTTGCAGTTCACTTTATTCTTATCATTACACCGAATATTGATTGTATGCATCTAATGTCTTTGCAGCACAATGATGAGCCTAAGGATGATGCCCCGCAGCCTCCTCCCCCGCCCAAACATTACACGAGGGTTAAAAAACGCAAAATTGGTTAGTCTACCATTTACTATCATTTTACGCCAAATAGGTGATAACGATGTATGTTGTGAAGTAAAAAGGTTGTACACATTCTTTAGCAATAAGTTCATTCTATTCATATTTCATTATTGTTGAAGAGCTGCGTTCTGTTTGCAGGTGATTGACATGGTATCTCTAATGTGCTACTTGGTGCAAATAATAGATAAGCTTGCACATGCTGTGGTGAGTTGGACACTTGCGCCACATTGCTTTGCACTTGCTTTGCACTTGATGAGTTGGACACTTGCTTTGCACCTGTTACCAAGGTGCTCTCTTAATTTCATCACTATTAACTAGATTGAGATGTTAATTGTATGATGTTGTATAATTGGGTGGTTTATGGGGACTTCTAAAATTTTTGTTTTGAAATATGGGTGAGGTGTGCAGGTAACTAAAGCTGGGTATTTGGAAGTTGGTGTCCAGCCATATGGGGGTGGCTTGTGGCATACTTGGTTTGATCGTGACTTAACAATTGCGGGAAGGGTGATAATTAGAGAAGAAAAAGATGGTTCTGCTTCCTACTTGCAGCGTCTGGTTAGAATTGAGGAGCCCATAATGCGGATCCCAACCCTGGCAATTCACTTAGAAAGGTTTTCTTTTCTGTGACATGATTTTTTAGGTGTTTGGTTGTTGTGTGGTCATAATTGCGATTGAAATATTTGTTAGTTATCTTGGGGTTACCTTGTTTTATGTGATTATGCTCTTTCCTTCTGTTGTGTTCTGTGAACAGGGGTGTCAATGATGGATTTAAGGTGAATACGCAGACTCATCTTCTTCCCGTTTTGGCAACATCTACTAAGGTACTGGAACTTGTGTGTATTATGCTGCAGAATGTAAGACATTGCACAAGCATTGTGTGCTTGTGGCAGATGCCATAATATGTATATGTAGTTAATATTTAGGATTGTTGGTTTTAGTTGTTTTTCTTGAAATTTATTTACTTTCTAGAAATCATGTCGATGCTATGGATTCAGTGGCTGTGCTCTTACTGTTGGTCTCTTTTTGAGTTCATGGATATCCTCTCTGGGATAAGGATATCACATGGGATTTATAGAACCTGTAAATTGTTTGTATGCCAACTTATTACCAAATTGCCTATCAATCAGTGTAGTAGATGGTGACCTTTGTTTTAAGCCGACTTATTGTTTTGGCAGCATTACTACTGCAGTTGTACTTGGAGTTCTGTATACAATTGCCAACAAGTTTCAACCACTTCCTGAAGATGTTTATCACTATGGTATCAATCTTTTCGGTCTTGTTATTTCTCCAACCTCATGCACAAACAGCTTTCTTTTTTACTTTCGTCACATTGATTGGCAATGTGCCCCCAAAATGTTTCCTCATTGAACTAGGCTGCAAAATCATGAACTAAAAAAAAATTGGCATGATATAATGCTTTTATACAATCTCAATTATGTATCTCAATGAGATAATAGATTTAGATGGTAAAATTCATCCTTAGCAACTACATATGATTTGTAATTAGTTAGGCTGTAGGTTTTGGATCCATATGCTTGATCTTTTGAAATGGTATTGATCAATTGTTTCAGATTTGAGGGAGCCTTTTAGTCTGCAGAAAGGATGGCTCTTGTGGGCAGGGATTGGCCTTGGTGCTGCTGTAATGGCCGTTGCATTAACAGGAGCTGCTCTGTCCTTCGGTGGTGAGAGCCCACAAAGAGAGGTTAGGAATTAGTCTGGAACTTTTTTATAATATCTTCCTTTCATTTTTTGGTGCAGAGGACATAAACTCATTGTTTGTTGTCATTACATGGTAATATGAATGAAACAGAAAGAAGTGGTGAGAGTCAGTAACATTTGCAGTTTAAAGATGGAGAAAATGGAATGTGATATATGAATGTCTGCTGCTGCATAATGATTCTTGTGTTTTTTATTTTTTATCTCTTATATGATAGAGACCGACGAATGCGTGTGTATATAAATATTTCAAGCCCATATTTTAGTACTGACACAGGAGAACTAAACTGGATGTCCCATCGATTATATATGTATGATAACTTCAAGTGACCAATTATATGGCTTTCACATACCTAGCAGTTATTGGAGTGGGTGATCTACTATAGGAATCAGGATCAGTACTTTCATTTCATGAAAGTATGCAATTCTTTATTTATTGATTTATTTTTTTGAAATTACAAATTTGACTCAAATGGCTGATTTAGATATTCTTGAAGGACTTCAGGGGCAGCCCTCATGCAAAATACCCCAAAAGAATTCTGAATTTCCAAATGGGCATGAATTTCTCTTTCAAGTCAGTGGGGGCACTTAGCTGATTTATTGTACTTTGTTAATTAAATATTATATAAATTCAACCATTTTTTTGTTACTATTTTCTCTTTATGATAAAATTATGAAATTAATGCATTTCTTGATTTCCAGGAATTGATTGGTGCTCTTCTTGGATGCTCTTTGTTTTGTCTGTTCCCAGTCAATAATAGAGGTGTTGAACATCTTCCAACAATCAACTTTGATCAATTGTTTGCGTACGTGAGCTTGAGCTTTCTTTTGTGAAATCTTTTATCAGTCTTGTTCAAGAAATTATAGGATATGAATCATCCTTGTGACAATATGTTTCAGTTTTCTACTTGTATATATCTGATCCCTTTCATAGATATAATATTATGGATGAGGAAGAGCATTTTTATGTATCATAGTTGAAAATGCCATTCTGATTGGTCTAGATAAGTAGAAAATTTTATTCAATAGGTTAGAAATTCTGATTGGTCTAGATAATATAAAATTTAACAACAGCATTGTTAAGTTTGGCTAACAAGTGGCTGTCTAGGGATACCATTTTTACTGATATGCATAAAAGTTTTGAGGTGACATTGAAGAGTATAACACTAACCATGTGCTATTTAAATCCCAAATACTTGTTTTATTGTTCCAAGAAGAACACCATATGTTGTAGAAGGTTGCTGCAGTAGAGGGTTTGAATTTCCTTTGCATCTGAATGTCTGGTAGGAATTAGCATACATGTGGATGGTATAACCTATATCACCCAAATATTCTTGATTTTCTTTAGCACATGTGTTGAATGTTGATAGAAAGGATTGGTGTAGAAAATGACAAAGCTATACACTTTTTAGTCCATGTAATAGTATGGGTTTATTATTTTATTCTATTTACAATTGATTTATATTCTTCAAGTTGGTTTATCATTTATTAGAATTTTATATTTTTCTATCTGAAGGCTTACTTATATCTTGTCATGCTGAATTCAATATGTTTGAAATTCATGGATCTCCAGGAGTCTATGTGACAATTACAACGAAAAACAAGAAAATAAGATACGGTGCATCATACACTATTTTGAAAGGATATTTTCACATATGCCTATTGGCTTTGTCTCATTTGAGCGGAAAGTGCTTCCTTTGGAACATCTTCCTCAATGCATTTCCTATCCCAAGGCTGAATTTTGGAGCAATTCTGTCATTCCTTTATGCTGTTTTGAGGTAATGATAAACAGATGTAATAAACAATCTTATTTAGAAGATCTATTTATAATGCTTAATCTAATTTTGTTGATTTAAGATAAGCACAGATTACCCTGTGTTGTGTTTCCATATCCTTGTAGGTCCAAAATTCAGGCTTGATAGAAGATCAATCCAGTGAAGCTCTTGAAGTGGATTTTGCAAATAAGTTTATTGGAGGTGGTGCTCTACATAGGGGTTGTGTGCAGGTATGCCTTACAATATTATTAAAAGAATATGCCTTTTTTTGTTTGGGGGGGGGGGGTCTTATTGTTTGTACTTTATCAGGCATTTTAATTTCATACGCTTAGATTTATCATTCCTGATATGTGTTCCTACAGCATATGTATGTCATGCAGGCCATGAATTTATTGCAAAATGTAGATTATTTTTGTTTTTATCATCTTATGTAGGAAGAGATCCGTTTCATGATCAATCCTGAATTAATTGCTGGTATGCTTTTCTTGCCTTCCATGGCAGATAATGAGGCCATAGAAATTATTGGTGCTGAAAGGTTTTCAAGTTATACTGGGTGAGTATTACTTAGGGAATGTAAATCATAAGTTTGATTTAATAGGAACAATGATATTTTATCTATTTCCTTTTGCTTTGTCTAATCTTTATATTTCTTATGGAGAATAATTTATGTCAATGTGATGTATATGTTTATTGATGAATAAAAATTGGTTTATAGGAAATTGTGTATCCTGATTTGTTTTAAAACTTGTATGAAGTCTATGTTCCTTGCACATGGTATTCCATATGGTCTAGAAAAACCAGTAGTCATGGTGAATATCTGGGTTAGTCTTATCCCATTTAATGAATTTACTTATTACAGAAAAGAATATCTAGTTCTTGACAAAATTAATATAATTTTCTTTATAAGTAAAAGATTGTAATGAAAATTATGAATGGGCATGCTTAACTACAAGGATAGTGTAAATGAGATGATGAAATAATCATAACAATGGGTTTGAGGCCTTTTTATTGATTTTATTTTTATCTTTAGGGTGACTCATTCTCCTCTCTCTCTATCTCTTTGAATTGCTTGTTTAAAATTGAGATAGTGTTCAGTGGAAAAGTACCTCCCCCAAAAAGAAAGAATGAAAAAACATTAATGAGGTGCTCATTTTCAGGGAAATTTTAAATTAAATTAAGAAAACCCATGAATATTTTCCTTAGTTCTTCAGAATGCTATTTACTCCATAGACCAGGCTTCTATTGTGAAAAAGTGCTTCTTGAGCCAAATATGTTAAAAGTGACTTCAGTAAATGAAGCCCTTTCATTTACTTATCAAAAAAAGTAAATGAAACCCTTTATAATGCCTCCTCCAGACCTGTCATGAATTATTTGTGCAAATATTTTCCCATGATGTCAGTGCCATATTAAAATTGCATGTTTGTGTGGTTCCTTATATTGATTCTATGGATGTCCAAGTTTTGACTTATAAAAAGAGATCTAAAGTTTATGTTTATTGTAATTAACTTGTGCTGCAATGGAAAACTAATTCAAATATCATCCATACGTGGTGTAGATATGCTTCCTCATTCCATTTTACTGGTGATTATGTGGATAAAAAAGATGTAGACTGTTTTGGAAGACGTAAAACCAGGATCATTGCTATAGATGCATTATGCAGTCCAAGGATGAGACAGTACAAACAAGAGTGCCTCCTAAGGTATGATAATTCTTGCTTCTAGCACCACTGGAACAAACATAATTCATGGGAATGAAAAATAGGTTTATTTGGAGAACAATGATGTGAAATCTTAATCATGTCTACCATCATGTCTGTTTGAGCCAAGTGGACCACCATGACATGAATTCCAAATCATTTCAAATAAGTGTTACTGGAATTTGATTTGGGTTGCATATCTGTTTTCATGTGTTTCCTGCACATTCCTCCATCTCCTTGTTTTATATAAAATTCTTTTCCATCTTTTCTAATATCTCATCCCCAAAGCCTTGCTGCCATATTCCCGTTGTGAGGGTGAGTTGAACACGAACTTTTTTTTTTTTTGATAGGTAAGTTGAACCCGAACTTGATTGAATTTGATTTTTGTTGGGAACATAACTTACATTTATTACCTGTCAAATTTTAAATTCTCTTCCTTTTTTTTAATGCTTCTTCTACTCTTTTTGCAGGGTACCTACGCCAGTAGCTGTCTTTATCAGTGCTGCTGTATTCGCACTTGCGCATCTCACTCCTGGAGAGTTTCCACAATTGTTTGTTCCAGGTAGCATGCTTCCCTTTAATAGATGCAAAAGATCTATAAAAGTGTTTTACATGACTGTTTTAAGTTTCCCTGATGACATTATTTAATTAAAAAACTTCATTTAGAATGTCAAGTTTATTGCTCTCTAGTGGATATCAAACTTATCCATCGACCATGAAGAAACCAACTGTACATTTTGATCCCTGCAGGCACTGCTTTGGGATTTTCATATGCCCAAACCCGTAATCTTTTAACACCGATCACAATACATGCCTTTTGGAACTCGGAGTAATATTGCTTCTCACCTTTCTTCAGGTATAAGTTTCTTTCGTTCTTTTTTTTTTTTTTTTTGCTAAACAGGTATATGTTTTATTATGTGGGTGCGTAAGTCTGCTTGATTTGCCCTTGATCACGACCTTTTCTACTGTTATGGCTTTGTACTGGATCTCAAGGACAACCATGCATAGATGTATGTCATTACTGAGTAACTTTACATGTATAATTTATGTATGGAGTGATAAAACTAACTGTGGTTGTTTGCAGCTTCAAGGTTATGATATCAAGGAATTGCTACAAGCAACCTGATAGGGAATTTATTGATTCTGGAGCTTGTACAGGCTACCGTCTAGGTTTATTAACCATGTAATCATACAGGCTGCCTTTTAGGCTCTCTCTCTCTCACAACCAAAAATAAATAAATAAATAAAGGAAAGAAAATAAAAAATCCTTTTCTTTTCTTTGTTCTTTGTTGTATAAAGTGATTAAAACTAAGAGAACAATTGATGGAAGCCAATCATTTAGGAAAAATTTTGGAAGTTGATATACTACTTCTTTCATGATTACTTCATAATGGGTGTATATGTTTACTTAATTTTTAAGCTGATGATCTCTTTCTCAATGAATTAAGAAGTTCATTAATCAAAATTGAAAAAATTTCATGGAAATTGCTCCAGCAGTTCAAATCACAAGCAGCTAAATGCTGCAAACCAGAAACACTGACCCAAATTTCTGTACTTGAAAGCTTTAAAACAGAGCTAGCTACATAAATCCGATATATCCTATGGCCAAATTTCTGATATAGAGGCCCTCTGGGCCTGTTGTCATGCCTAAGAAAATTGAATGGCCTTGACTTGACCTACAACACATGCTTAGGAACTGACACACAACTTTTGGTTTATGTATTTACCGCACCATCCTTCCAAGGGGGGCTATTTGATTTTGGATGCCAAAATATTTGTCTGTGATTATAGCAGAGGAATTACTTATAAGGAAAGTCTTTCCTGGATGGCTCATACAGGCATGGAAAAACTAAAGAAGCATCTTGGAGAAAGTCACAGCTCAAAGGGTTGCTTACTCTCTTGAAGGAGAAAGTGGGAGATATCTTTAAGGCTCTTAAGCAAGACCTGGGAAAGCATCATATACTTCAGGCTTTTAGAGATGAGGTACAAACTATTCTTGTTCCATTTTAGTACTCAATTTTTTTTTTTAATTGGACTACCCTCTAAAAAAAATCATAATAGCTTTCTTGAGAGGTTAATAACTTCTTTTATTTCTGTCTTTAGTCCATTTTGAGTGCATGCTTTTGTGGTTGTCTAGTTTCTAGGATTGGCACGATGGTCAATCAATCCTAGAGTTGTATCTCAATTTACAAGTTAAATGAAAAGAATTATATATCACAAGTGTGCCAAACCAAATTTTGATCTCTTGCTTTTCTTATATATAAAAAATCCTTGTTTGCAAATAGGAACCTTGACTAAGACAGTGAATACGACATTGGAGTCTTTGAAGGGCTGGATCCCATGAATGTCCTTGCTTTGGCAAAAACAAAAAACAAATAAACAAAAACCCACTTTCAGGAGCTCTTTGACAGTTTCTCTAACCAATTGATCACAAAATCCAAACTGACACATATGCTCAAGGGCCCCATCCATGCGTGTAACCTGCAAAAGAGAACCTGTATATTTCATAAAAAAAATTAAGCCCATTTGCTTGTTTCTTTGGTTCTCTTTTGCAGGCTACACACATGAATGGGGCCCTTGAGCATATGCGTCAGTTTGGGTTTTGTAATCAATTGGTTAGAGAAACTGTCAAAGAGCTCCTGAAAGTGGGTTTTTATTTATTTGTTTTTTGTTTTTGCTAAAGCTAAGACATTCATGGGATTTAGTTGTATTTGCCATAAATAAGGTGTATTTTACTTCAGGTTTATGGAAATGATGGGTGGTATTCTTTGAAAGTGATTCGCTCAAGGTTCAACTTGACACCCTTCTTGAAAAACAAAAAAATGGTGAGCAAGGGGAGGTAAAATATTTACTGTTCTCTGCTAACTCTTTACGAGGTTGGCAATTTGTTTGTTTTTGGTCTTTTTCCGCTTTTTTTAAACTTTAATCTGTCAAAACTACGTGTGTAGAATCGGGAATGATATGATTATTTTGATATGTGCATGTGGATTAGTTTATGATCAATTATTTGTGTTGTAAATTTTTTATTCTAAGCTGCAACAAAGAAGAGTTTTTTTTTTTTTTCCTTTTTTTTTTTGGTACTACTATCTAAGCCTTAATACAGGATTATGGATTTGTCTATTGTTTCCTCTCTATAAGTTATGTTTTATTGGTACCCTAGATAGACTATAGAAGACTATATTCTTAAACCAAAGACCATAATCCAATAAACCAAGTGAATGCTAGACTGCTTGTTACCTAGCCTTCAAACCATGTTTGCATTGCCTCCATTATAATGATGACTCCCATTTGGTAAATTAAGTATTATTAGGCTATTAACTTTGGTTGTAACTTATTAGGGATTTAACTTTTTGTATTGTTATTTTTATGTCAAAAGTAAATTATTGTCTTCCCTTGCTTTTCTAGAGTTTGCTGTTGGTATTCACTTAAATCTATACCAGCTTACATTTTACTTCCCTGGCTCATGTGTTTTTGTGTCAATTGACAGGGTCATCCAAATGTGAAGGCCATTTGGAACATCTAAAGGTGTTGGTGAGCCTCCATTTTTTTTGGCCTCAGCTGTCTTTTTTGCCATCAAAGATGCCATTACAGCTGCAAGAGCAGAAGTGGGTTGTAATGACTGGTTTCCTCTGGATAATCCCGCAACACCCGAACGCATCCAGATGGCTTGTTTGGATGAGTTCATTGCACCATTTATTAGCTTTGATTTCCACCCTAAGCTCAGTGTTTGATGCAATAGCCTTATTTCAATTTAGCATATCTCTCAGTTCTCACTTTGTACAGTTTACTTGTCTTTAACAAAGCTTCCTCAAAATAAAATAAAATAAACTAACTCTGCTAGTCAAGGAAGAGCAAGGGGAACACCCTTTTTGTAAGTTAAATAATGGTATTCTCATTGTTTACTATGGTACAAGAAGTACTTACATCAGCACAATTAGAGGAACTCAACTTACAAGATGTACTTAAATTTTGTTTATAGAAAAAATATTGTAATTTCATTGCTAATTGCTTCCCTGTTTGTAATATTTACACCAGAAAATTCAGTTCTCTTTTCTGTCCATTTTGTTAATGGAAAGTATGAAGCAAAATAAAATTGAGTGTTTTAGAATTTCTAATGCTAACCTAAAGCATCCTGCTTTCCCTTGCTTTCTTAGTGTTTTTGGTAGGAGAAGAATCTTGACTTCTCTTGCACTCCCCCCCCCCCCCCCCTTGTTTTGGCATACCTTTTGGATTGGAGGTTGTATGGCATGGATGTGAGCTTTTCAACTGTGTTTTTATGCTTCTCTATAATTACTGTCTTTGAGGTAAAAGCAGAATATGAGTTTCTAATACTCATGTCGTGACAACCTATGTATATATATCTCCACATTAATTTGTTAGAGTAACATTACGTTTGGCATTGGTTGAAAAATGCAGTTTTTTTTACTGTATGTCACATTAAGAAGTTTGTGTTTTTGTGTTTGTTCCTATTTATGATTAAGTTTCTTCCCACCAATGGCAAATGAACAAAGATGTATGACCGATGTCACGTAATCTGAGCAATAAAGACCCTTCATAAACCACTTGTTCACCTCTCCAATTGATTAGCTAGGTTAAATTTAAACTCAATGCAGCTAGCTACCAAGTCAAAATGTGCATGTTCAGCCTGTCTTGAGAGGAATAGCAAAGTGAAAATCGTTGGTTTATGGGCTAAAATGCTATATGATACTCTAAAAATGGGAGGCTCTTTAGCTAAAAAAAAAAAAAGTTGCTAATTACAAAGGCGATAGAACCGATGTCAGTTATCCCACACAAGTCTCCTCCATTTATATTCGTGTCGGTTTGGGAACTGTTTATCTAGGTTTTTTGCTAAAATTCTTTTCATCAAAGTGGGCTACAGACCTATAATATACTTTGTACTTAGGGAAGATTTGAAAAAAATGAGAAAAAAGGGGAAACAAAAATGAAGTTTTAAAAAGTTCATGATGGGGGTGTCAAAGCAATTTCTCAGTGTTAGGCCCTTGATCCTTGAGAGGGGTGATTACATGTGTGGCACCTTCCATCCATGCCAACCACAGAGAAACTCATGGACATGAAGGAAGGGAGCATATCATGGGCTGAGCAAGAGTCATTAAGGAAATAGAAGACTATATTGCTTCACTCATTGCGGTGCATGCATACTCGTGTTTGACTTTAGAGCCAATGTGTTTGTTACCTTGCAAAGGTAATGAATCTGTGGTCATGGTTTGGTAGACTATAAGCTATGCGAGAGTTGTGCCAGTGTGATCTGATTGAAACACCTTAAACTCTATGCAGGTTTATTTGCATCCCATGATTCATGATGCACATGGGCGCAAGATGTCTAGGTCCTTGGGAAATGTCATTGATCTGCTTGAAGTAATAAATGGGATATCCTTGGAAGGTCTTCATAAGAGGCTAGAGGATGGGGTATCGTCAGTAGTGTAATAAATTGTGGAATGTTGTACGATTTGCTATGACCAAGCTTGGGGATGATTATGTTCCGCCCACAAATGTAAATCTGGATGACTTGTCATTTAGCTGTCAATGGATACTCTCAGTATTGAACAGAGCCATATTCAAAACTATTGCGACTTTGGAGTCGTATAAATTCTCAGATGTAGCAAGTACCGTGTATTCATGGTGGCAAATCTACCAACTGTGTGATGTTTTTATTGAAGCAATTAAGCTTTTCTTTACTGGGAGTGATCCAAGGTTTGAGATTGACAGGAGTTTTGCTCGAGACACACTTTGGTTATGTCTTGACAATGGGCTACGATTGCTTCATCCTTTTATGCCGTATGTTACGAAAGAATTATGGAAGCACCTTCCTTCATCAAGGGATTGGACAAACAAGAGAGGTCTTGGAGAGCTCTCGAAGCTTTGGTTTTACTTAATGTGCTACCTTCTTTTCTATGTACAGCTGCCTTCTCCAGTGTTTTATTTTTATTTTCGAAAACACAGTGGCGGAGCCACATGCATCCTTGGGGGGGCCTTAGCCCCTCCAAAATTTTTAATGTTTTTTACAATATAGGTATTTTTTTTATAAATATTTAAAGGTTATATGAAAAAAAATAGAAGTTGGCCCCCCAAAAGAAAGCATTGATTAACTAATCTAGTAATCCTTTCCAAAAAAAGGGAGTTTAGCGTTGATATACAATTGCAATAGAATGAAATAATTACATAGTAAGTTTTGTGAGTAAATAATGGGACCCCTAATTTTTAGATCAATTTCAAATCCTATTAATGCATTCAAATCATTCAACAATGATAATATATGCAACATTGATAATATATACATATTAAAGTTGATAATTTGTGTATATGTATATAACTTACTTTAGAATAAGCAAATTAAAATTTATATTTTCATACACACACATATATATTCCTCTCATTTTTAGGGTAGTGTCTATTTGTGATTTGAGTTTATCTTGACAAAATAGTTCGGCCCCCCAACTCAAAATTTCTGACTCCGCCACTACGAAAACATATACCCCACCATAAATAGCAATAAGCAACAACAACAACCAAAAAAAAAAAAAAACATTAGCTAAGAAAAAAAGCTCATATGTACAAAAGAAAAAAAAAAGCGAGATTAAAAAAAATAAATAAAAAATGAGAGGAACTCGACCCTTTGAAACTCGATTTCTAGCAAGCATTAGCTAAAAAAAGCTCATATGTACAAAATTAAAAAATATATATATATATATATATATGAGAGGAACTCGAGCCTTTGAAACTCGAGATTCAAAAGCGAGTTTTAGAAACTCGAGATTCATAGCATTTGCAAAATAGCTCTGTTTCAGGTAGATAGCATGCTCTATTTTTGGAGCATTCACACTAAGTGGAACTCGAGTTTCTAAAACTCGAGTTCCTTGAAAGTGAGTTTAGAAACTCGAGTTCCTTACTATTTTCAAAATGCTCAAGGGAACTCAAGTCTATGAAACTCGAGTTTCACTGGGAATTTTTTTTTTTCTTTCCTAGACATGCAGCCTAACATGAAATGTATGCACTTGTTGAGAAGCTAAGAAACAGTGACAGAGAAGCTGAGAATGTAAACCACAAACACTCATTGAGAGGCAGAGAAGCTGAGAATGTAAATGCACTTAAATTACATCAAATGACGTTCTCAATAGGCACCAAACTATAGAAACTGTTACGCTCTCTACATAAACATAGCTTTACAATGTAAATGCACTTAAATTACAGCACAAGGCATTCTCAATATATCAACATTCTAAACATGTCCAACCAGGCTTAATTTGCAGATCTAATCGTACTACTCAAATCACAAAGTTCAATCAGGTACATTGGATAGAGAATTACAAGTACATTCAGCAAAAACCAAAAAAGTTAATTGTGCTGATACAATGTAGTCAATTTTCCTAAAATTGGCGGTCAGCGCAACAAAAACGTCGTTCAGGAAAGCATGCTTGAAAAACGTAGACTACTCACATTAGGAGACAAGATAGTAAACATTAGGTAAACATAGAATGAACAACAATTATTTAACCGATGCATAACTTTTTGCCATCTACCTACCTAATTTGGAACATGACCGCTTGTGCAAGCACCACAGGACTGCGGACATTTTCTGTGGTTATGCCTGGAAGCATGACACAGTCCACATGTCTGCTTAGGTTGACTCTTTATCAAATCTGCGTCCTCCCTCTGCCATCCCGGTTCTCGATCCTTATTCCTCACTCCATCCATCTCATTCCTTATTCTTGACTTCAATGGTCGACCTTTGGCCTACAACAATGCTGGATTAGGCAACCACTTTGGCGGCATGGGATCCCTCCACAATGACTCTGACTTAGGAATGCATGTGAGCAAGTGTTAAGGGCATAGTCCAAACTATAACATGGGTGAATATATGTGGTCGAATCAATATTTATCGCATCACATACTATAATTGCATGTGAACACGGGATCCCTATGTTTTGTCATTTCCCACAACTACATGTTCTTTCCAGTAACTGAACTTCATAACTGTGGTTTCCCCCTCCTGTGCTACACATGTTGAGTGAAGTAACTACTTGATATATCATATGTTGATTGCTAAATGCCTTGAGATAGTGTTTCTCAGATTTACGCTTATTTCCCTTCCACGTGGAGAAGGCATATGTACTCCATTTCTTACCCTCCAACAACTCATGAGTAATTTCTTTGTGCCGGTCGTGGAAATATTCATCAAGTTTGAACCAAGTGAACTCAACCATTGCAGTAGTAGGAAGGCCCCGTGCACCTTTCAGTACACCATTGAAGCACTCTGATATATTAGTTGTCATTGCCCCAAAATGTCTCCCACCATCATGTGAATGGGTCCACATATCCACAGACTCGCTCATTAGGTATGTGTATGGAAGATAATCTTGATTCTTTTCCTTGTCATCCTTCCCCGTCACCTTCTTCTTATTCCTAATGGCCTCAATTTCCACTTGCTTAATGGACTCCATTATGGTATCAAATTTAACTACCTGAGTATCATATCCCGCTTTCGACGCTGCTGACTTTAGAGTTGAGTTCTGAAAATGTGTGTTGAAGTTGCTAGCAACGTGTTGAAGGCAATATCTATGAAATACCCGTGTTCTTCCATCATCCCTCTAGGCCAGTTTGCAATGGCGTTTTTGATACCGAGATGTTGGTCAGAAATTATGCAAATGCCTTCGTCAGGTATCACGTGGCCAATCATATCTCTGAGGCATTGTAAAAACCACCTCCAACTAGACCCTGACTCATAATCCACAACAACAAAGGCGAGATGGAATACCTTGTTGTTAGCATCGGTTGCCATTGCGACCAACAACTTTCCCTGATATTTACCATACAGATGGGTCCCATCAATACTGATAACCGGGTTGCAATATTTGAATTCATCAATGCATGGACCGAAAGACCAAAACACATAATACAAAAATACGGTGCCATCTTCACCGGTGGGTGTGGTACGATAGAACACCTGGGTAGTCGGATTCTAATCAATATATGCCATTAGCAACTTTTGCAACCTTTAGTAAGACTCTTCCCAATTCCCAAACATCTTCCTAATCGCCTTTTGTTTCACATCCCATATCTTGTAGTAAGAAAGCTTATAACCCTGATATTTCGACTCTATCATAGATCTGAGATGCTTAATTAAGGTAGTGTGATTCTCACATAACTTCTTAAGGATGTTTGATGCAATAAAATTACAAGTCATTATTCTACCATCATTTCGCATCCCAATCGGTATACACGTGTGAGGACCCACATACACGATGACCATCCATAGTTCGTGGAGATTGGGATTCATGATTGCGCAGACATACCACTTGCATGAATCATCCACGCATTTCGCACAAAGTTTGATCTTCGTCGACCTATTGATCATAAAATGTTTGTTTTCCTTAAGGGCACAAATTGTTAATGCACGCCTCACCTCCACTTTATTGGTAAAAGTCAACCCTTTGCACAAATTCATTCCCTTTTTCCAAGTAGACACAAATGGTATCTCAATATATGAAGGATCAACCATATTTTCCCAAGTACCTGCAGAAAATAACAAGTCAGGAGGTGCGTGGCAAGGATTGTATTTGTAATGTTTTGGACACTAATAACATTGTCTACATCAAGTTCACTACCGTCTAATGTCTCATCGTCATCAATGTCCCTCTCAAAGTTCCCAAAGTCCGCTCGTTCAATCCTTTCTTCATACTCATCTCTATCGACAAAATCTTCACCGTTAATGGCAGTAGTCTCATCAACATAGTCGTCATCATCATCATTATCGGCATGAACATCATCATCCTCTACATGTGTAGAATACTCATATTGAGCATCCAGAACTGTAACCTGTAAACTTGTGGTTGTTTATTGGATTTCCTCGATACCAACTTCAGGTATTCTCTCCAACTTGTCAAACATGATCTCTACATATTTGTTTGTTTCTATCGTTATATACTTGTAATTAATCTGGTGCTTCAGGACTTCATGTGGCATATAATAAGTAATTTGTATGTTGTGTACAGCAGGATTCGCACACAATTCTTCCATAACTATCATCTTCAATTCATTAAGGGTCTTCAACTTACGATCAATTTGGGTATAATAGGACTTTATACCCGGCCCTTCAAATGGCAATCCCTTGTTCGCATTGGCATTCTTAAGCGGACCACCGTGGTATAGGATTATATCAATTACAGTCATTATGAACCTGTTAGAGTCAAGTTACTATGTTAGTTAAAAAACATTTTATCTAGTCAAACTACACAAAGTACAAATTCCAATTCATTCAAAGGGTATGAATTTCATTACACATTCGTTACACATTTTATACCCAAATCCTTTTTTTGTCATGCTAAGATTGCCCATTTCATATCCAATACAAAAAAAAAACAAAATCAAAATCCTTGTAAAAGTATACAACCTTTTATCTAATTACATACCCATTTCATACCCAATACAAAAAAAAGCCATTTCATTACACATTCAAAGGGCATGAATTACATACCCTTTTCATTACAATTTATTCGAAGGGAGTAAGTCACTCATTTCATTACATACCCATTTCATACCCATTCAAAGGGCATGATTACATACCCATTCATTACAATTCATTCACTACCATTTCGTACCCAAAACAATGATGAATAAAGTCAAAAAACTTGTAAGATCAAGATAAAAATAAGAGCTTAGAAATGATGAATAAAATTTTGATAACAAAAACCATGCAAATAAATACTCAAAAAATTAATACTAACAAAACAAAGTTCTATAATTCACAATATTGGTATTTTAACTAAGTTATGTTAACTATCTACAAAATAAATAGTCAAACTCTTTAACCCACACTCAACAACAACTAATACCCAACTACAATGACAATCAAATCAAAAAACCCTTACCTGATATATGAATTTATTGAGAGGGAAAAGTAGTGAGAGAGGCAATGTGGTGAGTGAGAGTGAGAGGCAATGTGGTGTAAGAGTTATGGGTGAGTGAGGCAGTGAGTTAGTGAGGCTAAGTGTATGGGTGAGAGAGTGAGGGCTGATAAATTTTTTATCTGTGTTTATAAAATTTTGTAGACTAATGCGTGTATCTGTGTTTATAAAATTTTTCTCAGCAAAACTCGAGTCTATAAGACTCGAGTTCTATGCAAATTTTAATTAAATATCGAGTTTCTAATACTCGATATCTATGAGTATAAAAATGTTTTTCTCGACGCAAATCGAGTCTTAAAGACTTGGTTTTTGCTTTGTACAAATCGAGTCTTTAAGACTCAAGATTTATGTGGCATTTTAATCCAAGTCAGCAAGTGCATAGCATGTACAAAGCGAGTTTCTAAAACTCGAGATGCTATTTTGCTTAATTCTTTCAAACGTTGCTAACCTACTATATAGAACCCCCTTACACTGCTGGCCTGCAAATTCCCTCCACACCAGGTCAGTTGTACTTGAACACGTGATAAGGGTTTTAGTTGAGTTAGTGGAACACCCTTTCCAAATAACAAAGGATTTCTAACAATTTCGTTAGTTGCCCGGTTTTGAAAGTATGTGTGAAACTAGCATCTTGAGTTTTAAAAACTCGAGATCAATAGCAAATCGAGTTTTAAAAACTCGAGTTCCAGAGTTCTGAGACAACTGACGTGCATAAAAATTCCAGTGCGTACCTACGGAATACAACCCCACAAACGTACTTGACTTTAGAAAGAAAAGCTCCAATCAAGAACCAACCCAATACCCACCAATCTCCAGCAAATGTTCAACCCTTCAAAACCCAAAAAGCAACAAGACCCTTTTCAATACAAACCAAGACAACAAAAAGCAAGCAATGCCCACAACCGAAGACAACAAAAACAAGACCCTTTGCTGTGGATCTTCTTCTTCTTTCTTTCTTTCTTCTGGGTTTCCTTCTTTCTTCTCGGTTCTTTTTTTTTTTTTTTTTTTTTCCTTTCTTCGGGTCTGGGTTCTTTTTTTTATTTTTTTTTCTGGGTTTGTATGTTTTTTGTTATCTGTTTGAAATCTTTTTTTTTTTTTTTTTTTTTTTCTGGGGTTTGTACGTTTTTTTGTATATGTTTGAAATTGAGTGTAAAAAACTCGAGATTTATGTTTTTTTGAACTCAACTGATAAAAACTCGAGATCTATGTGGCATAAACATGTCCAACTCAGCAAACACAGCAAGTGAGAAGCGAGTCTTTGAGGCTCGAGATTGATATGGAACTCGAGTTTTTAAAACTCGAGATGCTAGTTTGCATTTTTCTTTCAAACCCGTATTAACTTACAATATTCTGTCCCTTCACAACGTTAATCTACAAATATCCCGAGTTAGTGAGGTGGGACTCTGGGAGTTTAAGAGACCAACGGAGTGGTTTATGGTTCAAGAAACTTTTTTTTTTTTTTTGAGAAAGTGAAGAAACTTTGTTCAGGCATTTTCTCAAACATGGTGGAGGCATCAATGTTAAGTGGTTATCGTTGATGTTAAACAATATATGGTTTCACATTTGAGATGGTAAACGATGCGCCGGCCTCTTCCGAGGGAGTGCGGGCTACGACGCCGATGATGCTCGGCCGACGTTTGTTTGGGGGGAATGTCAACGAGGCGATTTATCGGCTTTTGAAGCATTTCCGGAAGATGGGAAGTATGAGATTGCGATCAAAAGAGTCATTGAAATCGAAGGCGAGTCGCTCGATGTCAATGCACGCGACGTGTTTGATTATGATCCTGACGTGTACACCAAGATGGTTAGGTACCCACTTGAAGTGCTGGCGATTTTCGACATTGTTTTGATGAACATGGTGGGACGAATTAACCCCTTGTTTGGAAAGCACATTCAAACTCGGATTTTCAATCTCAAGAGCTCCACTTCAGTGAGAAATCTTAACCCATCTGGTTAGTTTCTCCTTTTGCTTCTTATACAATTTTTTAAACCCATATTTGACTTTTGGGATATTTGTACTGATTTGGGTTGTGTTTTGATTAGATGTTGAGGTTACTACCCAGATCCTGTTGTTACAAATAGAGGTAATTTCATTTGGGGTGTTGTGAAGATTATTGGTTTAATTTGTGTCACAGTAATTCTTTTTGTTGAAATGCATATATTTAGTAGTTGTTGACTAGTGAGTTTTGTCAGGGCAAATAACTGAACCCAAGATATGCTTGAAGGAAGAGTGTCAAGCTAGGGACTCCATGACACTGGTTCACAACCGATGCAGGTAATTCACAGCTTGTAGACTGTAAGAATACTGTAATAAACTCTTGCTGCTAACAAGTTCTAGCATCCTGCAAGAAAATAAGAACCCACATAGGTCCAAAACCAAATTGGAGAAGCACTTTCTCAAGTAAAATTACATGGAAGTAGTAATAAAATTTTTTGTGAAACAAACGCACCTTTGTACTTGCTGTCCTATACATCTGTTTTTGCTGAATAATTCTGAAGTTCTTCCACTAAAAAGAAAGGTACATCAGGCTGAGGGCCTGAGCCCATCTCTGTTTTGTTAATGAATGTTCAAGTTAATTTGGGGTGAAAAAAATTTGGTTTCAGAATCTGGCTTCAATAAGTGGTTTATGAATGATATGAGTAGGTTTTGGTTGTGTTTGAATTAAAGTTGGGTAGGAAAACTTAAGGTTGTTATTGATGAGGGGATATATATAGGAGATTGATGTTGAGTTTATATTTTAGGTTCAGCATGGTGTGAAGTTTTTTTTTTTGGTGATTGGGGGGTTTACAATTTGGTTGAGTCATTCAATTGGCGGTGGGTCTTGGTCAATCTTGAATGGTAGGGTGAGTTATTAATTTGAGGGTGGGTCATAGGTTTGGATTAGATGGATCTTCAGGGTAGTGGCTTATTAATGATAAGGCCAGGGTTTACAAATCTATTTTGGGTCAGGTTGGTTAATTCATGAAATTGGCATGCTATATATTTTTTATTTATTGAAGGATGAGATTATATTACGTTCTCCTGTTCTGTTTCACTATAATGTTCAAGAGCGAAAGGATAACTTTGTAGTTAAAAAAGAAAGAAAGAAGCATTTATAAGTTACTATTCTCCATCACAAAATGTATTGTTGGATGGGAGAAGCTTGGTAAGAGTATCATTTTATTTTCTATATTTCGCTCAAAAAAAGAGTATTATTTTATTTTAATTTGAACTGTCTTTCCCATGCATTAAATATTAGAACTCGATCTAATGTCCTGTACACTCTCATCTTCTCTGCAGGTAGTTGTTTTGGTTTATAATCCCTTAGGATTTAAGGAAGTAATACGAATTCTTGTGAGTGTTTCTATTCTTAGTCTTCCTTGTGTAATTGATTTTTTTTTACTTAATATATTTTTTGTCAATGCTTCATACCCAGCACTTATCAATTTTATTATCATATTGTTTAGATTTTGCTTTATCCTTTGTTTATCTAATTGTAATTATATACATGCAAGTCGCTTTTCTTTGAACTTAGTGATTGTTTATTCATTCTGATTTCTGGACCTTACTAATCCCAGTCCCTGCCATTTAGAGCACCTTGAATAGTGAATAGCATTGCTTTTAATAAGTCTGCATAGGTTATTGATTCTTACTTAGGCATATCTGCACATCACTAACATTATTTTATCATCTATCTTAACATTCAATACATTAAAATAATATGACCAACTCATAAATAATATATATTTTTTGATAAGTAATAAGACTTATATTCATCAAGAAAGAACAAAAAACAGCAAATACAGGTGTTCATGATGGTGAACACAAAAAACAGCAAACAAAAACAACAGAAAAAAGAAAAAGGAGGGCAACTTAAAGGGCACTTCTAAGGGAAGAAAGAAACTCCAAAGCCGAAGAACAGTTTGAAGAACCCCAGCACCTAGCCCAATCAAAAAGAGTATTTTGGCTGAGAGCTTGTAATTGATCAAGCGTTCTCGCCAGATCCTCAAGAGAGCGCCGGTTTCTTTCCAACCAAACAACCCGCATTAAACAGCCAGGAACCATATTCCATGTGTCCGAAGAAAATTTCCCCAACCAATTACTCTAACAGGACACCAAACTCTCCACTGAACTTGGCATGACCCATTGGATCCCAAAAGCTTGTAACATATGCACCCACAAAGAATAAGCCAAAGGGCAGTGAATGAGAAGATGGTCCACAGATTCCGCAGAACAGCGGCACATATAGCACCTATTCGCCAAAGGGAGGCCCCAGAGCATCAAATTATCCAAGGTAAGAATCCGACCATGGGCAGCGGTCCACAAGAAGAAAGCCACCCTCTTAGGAACCTTGACTTTCCAAATCTCCTTCCATGAGAAGCAAGGAGGGGATGTACCCCTGATCTTGTAATAGAAAGACCAAATATCGAACTTCCCATTCCCATTAAGACACCAAAGAGGTCTATCGCACCCAATACCTCTTGGGATCCGAGACTGAATGAGTTCTAGGAAAGAGAAGGCAGCCTCAAATTCCCTCTCATGGAAATTCCTATAAAATCTCACGTTCCAAAATCTACTACTCCCATCCTCCTGATGAACCAACAAATCAGAGATACAGGCTTCCTTGTCACTGGAACATGCAAATAACTGAGGATAGAGCATTTTAAGAGAGGAGTCCCCAACCCACCTATCATGCCAGAATCGAATGCGGGAACCATCACCCACCACAAAAGCCAAGTGTTTGGAGAACCTCTCCCAACCGAACTTAATACCACGCCAAAGGCCACACCCATGGGCCCTTCTACATTCTTTAGTAGTCCACCCCCCTTGACCCTCACCATATTTGGTGGCAATGACCCTCTGCCAAAGACTAGTTCTTTCGAAGCCAAACCTCCATAACCATTTCCCTAATAGAGCTTAGTTGAAGTGAACTAACTTCCTAACCCCCAAACCACCCATCTCTAGAGGTGAACACACCTTCTCCCAAGCCACCAAAGAATGTTTGATACACTCCTCCGAAGACCCCCACAAAAATTTTCTCTGAATACGCTCCAATCTGTCAGCCACAGCTACAAGAATGGCAAATAAGGATAGATAGTATGTGGGAAGACTAGAGAGAGTACTCTTCAAGAGAGTAAGTCTACCACCCTTAGACAAATAAAGACACTTCCAACCTGACAGTTTCTTCTCCATCTTCTCCAAAATGGGGTTCCAAATGGATGTAGTCTTGAAAGGGGTGCCTAAAGGCATGCCCAAGTATTTCATGGGCAGGCTACCCACCTTACAGTTGAGAATATTAGCCAAAGCATCAATATTACCAACCTCCCCCACCGGGACAATCTCGCTCTTTCCCACATTTACCTTTAAACCAGTAAAGGCTTGGAAGCAAGACAAAGCCAATCTAATAGCCAACAACTGATCTCTAGAAGCATCACAGAACATAATAATATCATCTGCAAAAAACAAATGTGATATGCGAACCTCGATAGAGTTAGCTGGCCCCACAAGAAAACCACGAAGCAGACCACTATCCTCAGTTTTCTTAAGGATCCGAGATAAAACTTCCATAACCAAGAGAAACAGGAGAGGGGACAAAGGGTCACCTTGTCTCAACCCACGAGAACTTCCAAAAAAGCCTGCCGGAGAACCATTCACAAGAACCGAGAATCGAACAGTAGAAATGCAAGCCTTAATCCACTCCCTCCACTTCGTCCCAAAGCCCATCCTATCCAACAAATAAAGAAGGGCATCCCAATTAACATGATCGTAGGCTTTTTCTGTATCCAATTTACAAACTACACCCGGGGAATTACACTTCAATCTACTGTCCAGGCACTCATTCGCAATTAACACTGAGTCCAAAATTTGTCTTCCACCAACAAAGGAATTTTGGGTCTCCGAAATCAAATTATCTAACACCAACCTCAGCCTATTCGCCAACACCTTAGACATCAGCTTGTAAACACTGCCCACCAAGCTAATAGGCCGAAAGTCCTTAATATTGACGGCATTAGATTTCTTAGGAATTAGAGCGAGGAAAGA
Organism: Notholithocarpus densiflorus; assembly: GCA_030021035.2. Classification (NCBI taxonomy): domain Eukaryota; kingdom Viridiplantae; phylum Streptophyta; class Magnoliopsida; order Fagales; family Fagaceae; genus Notholithocarpus; species Notholithocarpus densiflorus. Next base: position 45,019 of record JARYZH020000186.1, on the reverse strand, counting down.
AGCATTAAGAGACCTTTCAAAAACTGAATACCTGTGAAAATGCTTGAAAACAGCCATCACATCAGCCTCCACCACCCTCCAACACTTGTGAAAAAATGCCATGGTGAACCCATTCGGACTAGGGGCTTTATCCCCCTCCATCTCTGCCAGCACCTGGGAGACTTCTTCTTTCGAGAACTCCCTCTCAAGGGACAACCTATCATCCTCCCCAATACAAGCAAAATCCAACCCATCCACAGTTGGACGCCACATGTCAGTCTTAGTATAAAGTTCTTGATAAAATTGGACCACCTGAGTCCTCACAGCAGGTTCATCCTCATATAATACACCAAGAATTTGCTAATCTATGAAAGAAGTGTGTATTGTTATCTCCTTCCTTCACATACAAAGCCCGGGACTTTTGTCTCCAGAAAGTCTCTTCCATGGAAGCTAAAACTTCAATCTCACCTTTAATTTGAGTACGGCGAGCTTGTTCCGCATGCGAAAGGCCCATAATATCTTCCTTGGCATCCAAACCCAATAATTTAGACAACAAACTCTTCTTCTAAAAAGCCAAATCACCAAAATCTTCCTTATTCCACTTTTTAAGGTCTTCTTTAAGAGCCTTTAATTTCTGAGCCAAAACAAAGCTAGGAGAACCCGTAAAGTAATAATTGTTCCACCATTGTTGAACCTTCTCAACAAAACCCTCGACCTTTAACCACATGTTCTCAAACTTAAAAGCACTGCGCCCCCTCCCCACAACGCCAGCTTCCACCAAAATTGGACAATGATCTGAAATAACACGAGGAAGCACCCTCTGGGACACATTTCCAAAGTGATCCTCCCAATCAGCAAAGACCAACGTCCTGTCAATGCGGGACATAGACTTCGGTTCGGAATCCCTAAACCAAGTGAAAGAAGCCCCCTCTAATGGTAAATCCACTAGGAAATTATCCTCTATGAAGTTCGAAAAAGCAAACATGGCTGGGCTGAAAGAGTCACAACCAAGCCTCTCGCAGGGATAACTAATAACGTTGAAATCACCAAACAAAAACCAGGACTTGTTCCAACGAGTACGCACCCTAGATAACTCCTCCCACAAATCAGCCCTAATAAGGTCTGCGTTAGGACCATAAATGCCAGTACAAACCCATTCAAAACCATCCAAAACTCCCCTAAAAAGAACACTAACTGAGAACTGACCGACCAACACATCAATTTTCTCAACCACCTGCTTATCCCAAATCAGCAAGACCCCCCCAGATGATTGAACCGCATCCAAAACAGCCCAGTCAGTGAAAGGACTACCCGATAAGCTTCTCAAGACAACAGAGTTTACCGAAGAAAGCTTAGTTTCCTGAAGACAAACTATATCACACCTCCATTCCTTAAGGAGATTCTTGCACACCTCTCTCTTTCGGGGATTATTCAACCCCCTAACATTCCAAGAAAGAAGTCTTAAAGACATTTATAACTGCTAATAGCCCCCGCTAAAAAAATGATTTTTCGTTCATTCATTTCACCTCCCCCTCTCTCTCTCAACTTTTTCTACTTCTCAAAACCCAAATCAAACCATTTTTCTTCTTCTTATTTCTCCATCTCTGCATCAACCCAAATCAGCCAAACCAAATCTAGCATCAAACCCAAACCGATCAAACCTGAACAAATCCGGCCACTACCACCCACAACCTAGAAAAGCCAATCATAACCCAACAATCAAACCTAAACAGACCTAGCACCGCCGCCCACAACCCAGCACCATCACTCTCTCTCTTCAATCGACCCAACCGATAATGCAAAAACCAACAACCATCGATTGCAACCCACAACAACCACCATAACCCAAAACTGAAATGCCTAAACAAATAAACCCATTGAAAAATTACCCAGACCCTGTGAGTTGCAAGATAGAGAGAGAATTTGGCCGAGAAAGCTAGAGAAGAGGGAGAAAGAGAAAGTGTTGTCTATTTTTGGAGCCCGTGGTTAGCAGAGGTGTTTTGTTGAGGGAATTTGTGAGAGAAAATTGGTTGAGAGAGAGAAATCTTTCGGTCAAGAGATATAGAGAGAAGACAAAAAGCAGATTGAATGAAAGACAAGAAGCTATTTTATTATAGAAAGAGAGAAAAAGTCGAATAAAATAATGCCAAAAAATTATAGCACATTTGTTCGTATCGAGTCATTTGTAGAACATCATTGTATCCCGTGCTAAATTTTTTGAGATTGGGGCATTTGGCACATCTAATGTAGGTAGTTTTTTTGTGTTTGGTATACTAAATGCTAAATTTTTAGCATTTAGCACAACTGATGCTAGTGCTTTTATTTTTTTGTATTCATGCATTTTTTTTTATATATATAAAGAGATGCATACAATTTTTATTTCTCTTCCGTTGCTTTTTCTATAGTTTTCAGTATTTGTATATCTCATCCATAGCTTTTTCTATAGTTTTCAATTTGTGTTTGTAATTGGGATCTCTTCCTTGAGTGAAAATGTCAGTTTCCTTTAATATATTAATATTATTAAGAAAAAAAGAGAGGAAAAAAAGATGGTTTATTTATGTTTAATTTCTTGATTTAACATGTACTAATTAAGTTGAATAGCTAGCTAGGACTGTGCTAAATGAATAGAAAGTGTAGAGTATAGACAAGACAACAATTTCACTAAGTCACAAACTAAAGCGGGGAAAATGGGCTTTGCTCTCAATTTTTAAACAATGCAGTAATTTGTCCTTATTTTCAAACTATTTAGGTGTATGTCCCTATTTTGGAACTCAATTTTCTGAAAATCGAATTCCCCTTATAACTCGATTTTATGAAAATCGAGTTCTCCTTATTACTCGATTTTTTGAAAATCAAGTTCCCCTTGTAACTTGAGTTTTCTTATTACCGATCTAATTATTACCGATCAGTATTTCAAGTTTTCTTATTAGTGCCGATTGGTATTAATTGGGAAATTATTAGTACCGATCAATACTAATTGAAATTTGATCAATACTGATCGGTATTAATTGGAATGTAAATAATACCAATCGCTATTAATATGATTTCCCTTAAGAAAATGCTCAAAAACCATTACGATTTTTGAGCATCGACTTGAATCACATTTTTGGCCTTGCAAACATTGAAATTTGGTTTTCTCTATTTTTGGAAAAGTTGTAGAGAATTAAATTTCCTTTCAAAAGACACAATCTTGAATTAATTGGAATTATGAGCAGAAAGTTATAGCGAAAACACAAGACAGGTGCAGAAGATAACTTGGAAATGGTAAAACCAAGTTATAAGGGGAACTTGATTTTCTAAAAATCGAGTCCCAAAAGAGGGACATGCTGCAATATAGTTTCAAAACAGGGATAAATTGTTGCATAGTTTGAAAATTAAGGGCAAAAGCCCATTTTCCCCAAACTAAAGCAACAGAATTTGTTCGGTTAATTTTCAGTAAATAACAAGAAAATAAACAAAATTTATGGGATTAATCTTCACTTAATATTAATAATAATATTCTACACAATAAAAACAATCATGCATAAAATCTGCATATAAGACAACGAAAGTTAGTGGATCAAACAAACTTGTTTTGAAACCCATTTGGGAATATCATTAATGAATAATGAGAAATAAATGGGAGGATCCTCCAACTAGACCCTTTCTACAAGACACAGGTTTCAGATAAAAGAAGCAAAACATATTCGGAAAAAGGAAACAAGAACATGCATGCAAGAGCTTCCAATATGTAGAAGACCATCGTTGGCAGAGAAGCCAGATCTAGCACTTGTCAAGCTTGAACTTGAGCTTTAGCTTGAATGCTAGGAGCATAGTTGTCAAAACGTGAATCGTATCGTGAATCGATTTTTGATTTTTCCGTATCGTGTATCGTATCGTATTGTGTATCGTAAGATACACAAACATTTAATAAAATTTATAAAAAATTATAGATATACATATATAAATAGTATATTCATTATAAATTTTAAATATATTCAACTAATGACTAATTTATTCATCACTTATGTAATAATATTTAACAAGCTAACTAAATAAATCAACCTAGCATGTGTTTATAACATACACATTCAAATGGTTTAAATTTAAAAGTGATAATATATTACAAATGATCAAAAATTAATAATTTATTTTCATCATATTGCCTAATAAACCCCATCTAAGTCAATGCTGTCATCATGTTTATCATTTTGCAAACTTATTTCTTCATTAAAATTTTCTTCATCATCATTAACATTTATTATCTCTCCTTGTTCTTTTTATTTTAATAATTAAAAAAAAATTCTTCTTGGCATCTAGTTTCTTGGATTTATAACAATAATGGCAAAAATAAAAAAATAATTATATTGTTAATTAATAATTTATTCATAGTATAGAAAATAAATTTGCAAATATTAAAGTGAAGTGTAAGTGTGTACCGTGTAGTCTAAATTTTATAGGAAAAAGAGAGGGGAAAAAAACTTATGAATATGTTATTTTATTAGGCCAAATTAAGTAAACTAATAATTGTGTGTTAAAAACAAGTCTAACAACTTGTTAGATTCAAATAAAGGTACAAATTTTAACAAAAAATCTCATTTTAAAGCATTTTTCTATGTATCGTACGATACGTACGATTTTACGATACGATACGATTCATACGATACGCACACTGTATCGTACGATTCATGAGCACTTACGATACGCCGATACGATACGAAACTTTTTACACACGATACGATACGTATCGTACGATACGTATCGTACGATACGTACAACTATGGCTAGGAGCCCGTGATGGTGAGAGCTAGTGAGGAGTTCCAGATCCGACTCTCTCATAACCTATATCACTTTATTGGTTCTGTCCAAAAGCTTCAAGTACTTTTTCAGAGGTTGATATAGTAGAGTAGAATTTTTTTGGCACCCTTCTGTTGAATTTCGTTGTTATAATTGCCTTCTGATCTAATTGGGGATTTTAATTGAATATAATTCTTATGCTACTATACATACCTTACATTTTTTAGGCTAACAGAGAATCATGCCACATAAAGGTGTGTGATGCATGTCTTTTATTAATTTGTAAGTGGTTTTTTAAGAAACTCTTTTTCAAAAAATGATAAAAATGAAATATTAATTAAGAAAGGATCCCCAAAAACATCACAGTCGACGATAACATTCATTGAGTCCTCGAAGATTGGGTTCCCTTGGATCTTGTTGAGAAGATAGTAGAGAACAATTTCTTGGTCATTGGGTCTAAACTTGACACCAGGTGGCAACTCCATATATAGCTTCTGCACCAGCACTGATCTGATGATGAATTGTTGTTGTGTTGATAATGAGTGCTCAAAAGATCACTGGAGTTGAAACTAACCAAGAATCTTCAAAGGGTTTGAAGATGATGAATGGAGTTTGCGTAAAAGAAGATTTCTTCAAGTGGGTTTGTAGTGCAGAGCACGGAAGATTGAATGGATTAAAGCAACAGAGAAGAGAAGAAATAATAATGATTTCAGAAAGGAAAGCTTAGGGTTTGAGTTAATAATGGAGGATTAGGGTTAAGGAAGGTTATATTTATATATAAAAAGATATAGGGGTCGGTAATGTGGGGTAAAATGGTAATTAGATAAAAATAACTCTCCAACGGTCAGACTAGTAGTGGAAAGTTTATCAATGTAATTTGTTTTGTCTTTTTTCGAATTGGGTTTAATTAATTTTCTTTTCTAATGGCGGCGGCAATTCCACGTGTCCTATGGAGAGTGGCTAGAATTTTATTTATTACACACCAGTTCAGTTGTAGTTGTACAAGTGATGAGGGTTTTAGTGTGTTCTTTTTTCTTTTTTCTTTTTTTTTTTTTAACTAGATGAGGGTTTTAGTTGAGTTAATGAGTTGAGAGTTGTAGAGACCAATGGAGTGGAAGTTGAAGACGATGATGATTTTCACTTTCTGATATATACATATCGACCCATCCTTTTTTGGGTATTTGTTATTTTTATGTATGTGACTGAGGGACTCGAGGTAAAGTGGATGGGTGGTTGAAGAAACTTTGTTCAGGCATTTTCTCAAACATGGTGGAGGCATCAGAGTCGAGGGAACCAATATTTGGTTTCACATTTGAGATGGTAAACAATGTTTGCCCTCCTATTCAATTCAGGTAAAAAAATTTGTTGTGAAACAAACGCACCTTTGTATGTCTGTTTTTGGTGAATAATTCTGAAGTTATTCCACAGAAAAGAAAGGTACATCAGGCTGAGGGCCTGAGCCCATCTCTGTGTTAATGAATGTTCAAGTTAATTTGGGGTGAAAAAATCTGGCTTCAATAATTTATGAATGATGTGGGTAGGTTTTGGTTGTGTGTGAATTAAAGTTGGGTAGGAAAAATTAAGGTTGTTATTGATGAGGGTATATACATAGGAGATTGATGTTGAACTTCATCTATTTTAGGTTCAGCAATCAGCGTGGTGTGAAGTTTTTTTTTTGTGATTGGGGGTTTACAATTTGGTTGGGTCATACAATTGGCAGTGGGTCTTGGTCAATCTTGAATGGTAGGGTGAGTCATTAATTTGAGGGTGGATAGTGGCTTATTAATGATAAGGCCAGGGTTTACAATTCTGTTTGGGATGCTGGTTGGTTAATTCATGAAATTGGCGTATTGGGTCTTGCTTAGTCTTAGGGTAGATGTCTTAATAATGGTGGAGCTTTGCTCAAAGTGTGTAAACATAACACTGGGTGCAAACTATACCACAAGAGATTGAGGGCTTGGTGAAGTAGCAGGGGCCACTAGAAAGAAGAGTTAGAACTTTATATACAAATGATATTTGAAGGGAGACCTGCTAGTTGAAGTCCTATTCACATGATATTTTTTTTTATTAGAGGATGATAATATATTACGTTCTCCTATTTTGTTTCACTATAATGTTCAAGAGCGACTCAATAACTTTGTAGCCTCTGTAATCAATGTTAAGCTGAAGTTGGATTTGTGGAAGGTCCTGTATTGAGGACAGTGCTCTTATACTTAATTAAAGGATATGGATAATCTCTGACCCCAAATTCAACTGGCTGGATTTAGTTGATTGGAGTGTAATTCACCTAAAAGGGAAGAGCTTAAGAGCTGTACTTTGTAAATTAGCTTAAGAAACTATATGCTGAAGACCAGTTTATTATTATTCATAATGAAAGATGTTAAGGATTTTCAATATTTCAATTTTGAATCATGTGCTGTGCTGTACTGTAAATAGAGGATGAATGTTTCACTAGTTTGTAAGGGTGTTTGATATTGTTTGATAGTGTGTTGCAAGGTGGGGATTTAGAGTTGTGTTTTGTAAATTAGATGGATAGTCTGACTTTAGGTTAAGGATGGGTTTTGTTTAGCTACATTTAGCATTTGGTGTTTTAGGCTTTGATGTACTACAGCTCTACATTTTTGCAGGTGTTGTACTTTGTTTAGTGCAATTAGCTGTTAAGTGTTGTATCGGTGTTTGTATCCCATTCTTTGTTATTGAGATGACTGATTCTTTCCCCAAAAAAAAATATTTAGTTGAAGGAATTATTATCTAGATATTCACATCACATTCCTTATACTCAATAAGTGGGAAGAGTAAATTGAAGGTTAATTCTTAGAGTAAAGAAAAGCATTTATAAGTTACTGTTCTCCATCACAAGCTGTATTGTTGGATGGGAAAAGCTTGGTAGGAGTATCATTTTATTTTCTATATTTTCATTAAAAAAAAGAGTATCATTTTATTTTAATTTGAACTGTCTTCTTTCTCATGAATTAAATATTAGAACTTGATCTATTGTCTTGTACATTCTCATCTTCTCTGTAGGTTGTTATTGTTTTAGTTTAAAATCCCTTAGGATTTGAGGTAGTTGTACGAATTCTTGTGAGTGCTTCTATTCTTAGTCTTCCTTGTGTAAATGAACTTTTTACTTAATATATTTTTTTGTCAATGCTTCATACCCAGCACTTATTATCATGTTCCAAAATAATTTTATTATCATATTGTTTAGATTTTGCTTTATCCTTTGTTTATCTAATTGTAATTATATATATACAAGCAAGTTGCTTTTCCTGAACTTAGTGATTATTTATTCATTCTGATTTTTGGACCTTACTAATACTGGTCCCTGCCATTTAGAACACCGTGAATAGTGAATATATAGCATTGCTTTTAATAAGTTTGCATAGGTTACTTTAACTAAGTTTTGGCTTTAATTAATTAAGTTTATATATATATATATATATATGTATGTATGTATGTATATGACTCTTCAATATTTGTAATAACTGTTAAATAGTGGAAGTAAAATTAAGAAATTGAATTAGACAAGTGGCGTAAAATTAGGCCTCCAATTTCAGATTCATATTGAACACTTGTAAGGATAATTATGTGTAAAAATGTTGGGAATTATGTGTGAATTTCAGTTATTAGCTTGTCTGTTATGGATTATCTCCACTTCACTACAGTTGAATTGATGGATGATATTTTTAATCTAAAGAGTTCATGGAGAGGAGGATGATGTTACCTCAAAACTAAAATCATGTTTTCAACTCACGATTTCGATTCAAAAAATGGGTGTGTAATAGTGTGTGTCTGTAATAAACACTACCCTCCTACTTTAGCCTTTTTTTTTACTTTAAAGGCTCTTTTTCAAGGTGATATTTCGGTTTTGTTGGCCACACCTTTGAAATTGTGTTTCTACGAAAATTTTTTCCTTTCCTTTTCAATTTCTTATTATAAATAAATAAATAAAAGGCAAAAAAGGAAAATTCAACCTATAAGTTTGACCAAAATTCATTTAAGATCTCTAAATTTACTTTTGTAAGTCCTTGAAGTTTCAAATTTATTCAATTTAAGGTATTCCTTTAGTGTTCATCATGTAATTGCCGTTAAGTGAAAATCTATAGAAAAGCAAGACTTAATGGCAATTTTCTAAAGGAAGATCTTTAATTGAATAAACTTTAAACTTAAAGGAGTTCTTCCTCCCGTGAGGGCCCATATGTGATTGAACTGAAAGGAGTTCTAGTAGTTCAAAGTCAGGAGGGCCCATATGTGATTGAACTTAAAGGAGTTCTAGTAGTTTAAAGTCCAACTAAGACACTGAAGTAATTGCTTGCAAAGAAAATTTAGGACCACAAATTTTTTTGTTACTAATCTAATGTGGTAGATTATGATTATTTGAAGAAAAAATAATGAGTTTATGTAAAAGCCATAGGTAGCCACTCTCAATTGGCCACTTCAGAATTGTAACCAAAAAAAAAAAAATTAAGAGGTAATTTTTTCCAGTGACACATATGATATGTATCAACCAGGTCTGTGTATTAATTTTTTGGATGTGGGTATTAATTGTATAGTGCATGTGACTGAAAGACTAGGGGCAATTGGTTATAGTTGAAGAAACTTTGTTCAGGCATTCTTTCAAACATGGCAAAAAAATTAAGTGAGGCTCACATTTGATATAAACAATGTTTCGGTTCCTGATCAATTCAGGTAAAATATTATGTTGTTAAAAAAATGCACATGAATTTTTGCACTTTGAGTCCTTCCTATTCACATGATCTTTTTTTTATTGTAGGATGATATTCTCTAGTTTTGTTTGACTATAATGTTCAAGAGTGAGTCAATGACTTGATAGCTTCTTCAAGCTGTAGGAATTATTATCTCATAGATATTCATGTTCCTAACTATTTTTAGGTTGATTCAATATATAGAGTCAAAAAAACATTTTTAAGTTACTGTCCTCCATCTACTGCATATTACAGCCATAATATCTTGTTCTCATAGTCAATACCACCTCGACGTTGTATCGTTCACAACTCAGATTCTTATTTGCGGGGTTGGGAGGAGGGGAGGGGAGGGAAAGGGGGATTTGGGGGATATATGTTGAAATAGCGGAAGCTCTAATACTAGATTGTTTAACTGAACACGTGATAGGAGCACAAATTCACTTCATAAAAAACTATTCATTACATATTAAAAGACAAAAAAGGTTTTTAAAAATTGTTTGTATATATATATATGTGTATATATATATATATATATATATATATATGATGCATCGATCCTTGCAATTATAATTTTGATACAATGACTACTTACCAACCCATGGAAATCAGAAACATATTACTATCACATCTTGAAGCAGATTTTGGGTGCAGACCCACACTATCTTCTAGGAAGATTTTATGTTAAATAAGTAGTGAAAAGAAAATTGTACTTGAGTCAAGCTTGTATACTGGGGTAGCAACTTTCTTGATTTTTAATGAAAATGTTTATTTATCAAAAAAGAAAAGAAAAAGAAAAGGGATTATTTGTTCTCACAGAAGCTTAAATGGCTGGTAGTAAATGGGAAAAGCATACTACATGGCAGGGATGTTATTCAAAGAGGAGCTAGATGGCGTGTGGGAAATGGGAAGTCTATTCAAATCTGGAATCACCAATGGCTGCCAAAAAATCACTCATCTATGATCTCTTCTCCAATTGTTGAGTCCATGTGTGATGCCACGGTTGATATTTTGATTGACGATGAAACAAGAAATTGGAACAATGACATGCTAGATGGTCTATTTGTTCCAAGTGAAGCCGATGTTATCAGAAATATCCCCTTAGCCTGTGTTGTATCAAAGGACACACTCTATTGGCCTTTAACTCATGATGGTCGCTACACTTGTAAATCAGGATACAGGTTTTTGAAGGAAGAATCTGAACCAGCAAAGCTGAGTGGCTTTCTGACTCAGGAAATGCAGCTATGGAAGGGATTGTGGTCTATGAAAATTCCAAATAAGGTGAAGAATCTTGTATGGAGAGCCTGCCGGAATTCATTACCTACCAAGGAGAATCTGGTACGTTGTACAATCATTACTAGCTCCACCTGTGACCGATGTTTCGAAGCTTCAGAATCACCATTACATGCTATCTGGTCGTGCCCCAAACTGGACGCTGGCTGGGCAGACCTGGAATTGTGGGGTTTTTGACAACATCATCAATTCTTTGACTTTAAGGAGCTTCTATCTTGGATAATGCAGCAACAGAGCAGCCCTGCACTCTTCTCTATGACGGCCTGATCTGTTTGGATGCAAAGAAACCAAGTCAGACTGAATCAGCCCAGCAGCATGCTCTCGGACATTGCTAAGCTCTCAACAATCAGGTACAATGAGTACCATGCAGCCCAGCCTTCTGCGCAAACTCACCACATCAGCACCCTCAACCGCAACATTCTCGTGCTTCCTGGCAGCCTCCTCCTCTTGATCTGTATAAAATCAACTATGATGGTGCCACTTTTGATTCAGAGAATATGTCAGGCATTTGTGTGGTCATCCGAGATTCACAAGGTTCAGCCGTTGCAGCACTCTCTCAGCAGCTTCCACGTCGATGCCATGCAGCAGAAATTGAAATTCTGGCAGCAACAAGGGCACTTGAATTTGCTCTCGAGATTGGGATAAGATGCAGTGCTGGGAGGGGATTCTATGCTGGTTGTTCAAGCCATTTCTGCTGATACAATCTCTTTGTCTCCGCTTGGTTCTTTGATAGCTGATGCTAATTCTTTTACTAGTTGTTTTAATGAATTACATTACTCTCATACAAAGAGAGAAGGTAACAAGGTTGCCCATAGCCTAGCTCGGCATGCTACTCCAATTTTGTTTTATAAGTAGGGGAAAGATGTTGGATATAGAGAGATCTAATTGAAAAGTGAGAACAATGAACAAGGAAAATGTGAGACAGCTTCAAAACAACATGTTGGGCCCAAGAAAACTTGTGAAGATTCAACTCAATGGGTTCTCTTTGGGGTTTATTCTTTGTAGCTAGTTTTTTCAAATGCAGTAAACAGTGTGCCTACAGTATGCCGCAGCAGCTCAATCTTTTATATCTTCCATCAACATTCTTAAGTTAGACGAATCTTCTATTGGTTTAATTGGGAATTCAAGAAATCCATCAATGGCACTTAATTAGCTCCAGAATTCTATAGTCCTAATTCCATTCTATAAGTGACACATAATTAGCTCCAGAATTCTACAGTATGCCGCAGCAGCTCAATCTTTTATATCGTCTTCCATTGACATTCTTAAGCTAGATGAATCTTCTGTTGGTTTAATTGGGAACTCAATAAGTCCATCAGTGTCACTTAATTAGCTCCAAAATGAGCTAGGAGGCGAGGTTGAACAGAGTTCCAAACAGGGCCATACTTGATTCATCTTTGCACAGAGAGGTGTTGGAAAAGACTAATAGTTGAGTTTTTCTTATGAACAATAAATGAATATGTTCAACACACCATATACGTTGTGTTTGTGTTTTGAATATTGTTGTTTGTATCTAGGATATGTGATTCCTTAAATATGCTTAACAAACGTGAAAATCTTGTGAGTTTGTATAGATTTCTATTATTGTTGTGGTACTAGGTATTATAGTCCCCGATAATGTTATGGGTATAAACCAACACTTAACTTAGTTTTAATTATGCTGATTGTGGTATTACTGGAACTCTGTGCCGTAATAATTTGCATAAATCGCATTCATTCAAAATAAATCTCGTAGGCAGGGTAGATAGGGGTGTTAAAATTCAATCTTGTGTTCTATACCTATGGTTCTAATGAGTTTGCTTTTCACTGCTCCTATCTTCATTACATTAAGTAAAGGTTGGATTGCTGAAATTTGTAATAGGTGATAGAACTTACGAATTTATTAATTGTAATACATCTGCTACACGACATTTCCTTCTTGTCAACTTACCACTTCGAATTGTCTGATGAGTTAGTGACGAACTAGTAAGCTATTATTCACCAAGTCCTGATGGGCTCAGAATTTGAATAATTTAATAGCTTCCTTCCTTTGTCCATGATTAATAGCCTATTGAAACCATCTCCTGGTATTTCTTTCAAAATTATCTAGGAAATCTCTCTAATTTAGTATGTTGTTATTTCTCAATGCGTATTAATTTGTTGTAAATTTTATTGGAAGCTCCAATAAAATTGCAGTGGAGATGGTTTGGTGCCCAATTTGGAAAGCAAAGGTCCCTATTAATGTTAAGATGTTTGCATGGAAAGCATGTCATAACGTTCTACCTGCATGTGCCAATCTGGTGAACAGAAGGGTTCTAAAGCATGTATTATGAGGATGACATGATGCATGTATTATGGATTTGTGAAGAGGCACAAAGAATTTGGTGTTGCAGTAAAGAGATAATTAGAGCATGAATTCCTACACTTTGTGAGAATATTTTGGCCTGTATTGGAGGAGTGCGGAGCAATATCCTGATTTAAAAAAAAAAAAAAAATCATACTCGGTTACAAACAATTGGTAAAATGAAGACCATATTTGGATTTAGGTGCACATAGATTTTTTTGAGCAATCCTAACTGTGGGGGCCAGTCAGCCAGAGTGTACTATTACGACTGTACAAATTGGGTCTATGGCCCAATTCGAGGATATCAGCTACTCCGAGAATGGCCAAATAAGGTTACTATTGGGAATGAGATGAGTAGAAGGGATAAGGATTGTACATGATAGTCTAAAATATGTCCGAGGATAAAAGCCATCTTAGAATCAGAGATCCGAGGACAGTGAGAAGATCCCATCAACCAGGGTACTCTTCGAGGTTGCATCATGACTATAAGTCGGCCATTGGATAAAGGATGAGCAAAGGGAGGCAACAAATATCTTCAAAACTGCTACCTCCACATTAAATGCCCCTCAACTAACTTTCTGGCCGCATTAATGTGAAGGTGATACCTGAACAGTGGCTAAGCAGCCTTACAGCTACTAGTTGAAGGTTCTGGCATGTTCTGGATGGGATAGAAGGGAGTTCCTAGAGCCTGTCCTACACGTGTATGGTGAAGCTAAAAAAGGAAATTAGTCTATAAAGAGGAAGGAGCTCTGAAGAAGGGAAAAGATTTTGACTGGAGAGAGAACACTGTAGCTATTTGAATTGACTTTGTATCCATTTCCATGATCACTCTAGAAATAATAAGTTAAAACTCCTTGGACTAAAGCCGAGGACCGCATTACTTGCATGGAATTATGCTTGTGTTAATTATTCACTAGTTTGATTATCGTCAACTATTGTTACACTGATTAACACCTAGTTCTTCTACCCATTCTCTACAAATTTATTGTATTGGGCTTGTTGGGCTTGAGCTCACTTATCCCTTAGGAATAGTGCGTAAACCCAGTCCCTACAATTGGCGCCGTCTGTGGGGAGAACTTGTGTGTTAGTAAGCGTAACAGTTAACCATGGTAGGGTCGGGTCCACACCAACAAACCTCACGCCAGGCATGTCCCCAGCAAACAGAACCTGCTGGGTCCCAGCAACAAGGTCATTCTCATAGTCTCGAGCATGGACAAAGTCGAGGGGGTGAAAGGAATCGAGAGGGGAGCGTGCATACCACCCGGACAAGCAACAGCCACTCTCAGGTGGGTAGTCACGTGTCTCGGAGACAAAACCATAACCAGACCATGCAGAAGGAGATAGATGGCTTGAAGTGAAGACTGCGCCATGCACAGCAGAGACGGTCTCCTTCCAGTTCTGACATATCCTCTGATGAAGACGGCGATTACAGGCAGAGGTCAAGAACTCCTCCCAGCGAGACCTTCTCCTACGAGGATGAGCACCATCCTAGACGAGAACACCAGGGCTTATCTAGTAGAGGCCTGGGTAATGATGTCATGAGTAAGGCTCTGGATCAAATTTCTAAGTCACCCTTCACCCGTAGGATAGAGGGGGCTAGGATACCCCGGCGTTTCCATTAGCCTATCTTCACCGTTTATAATGGTCGAACGGACCTTGTGGAGCATGTGGGTCAGTTCAATCAAAGAATGACCGTTTACTCCAAAGATGAAGCTTTGATGTGCAAGGTTTTCCCATCTAACTAGGGACCAGCAGCGATGAGGTGGTTCAACGGCTTAAAAGCAAATTCCATAGATTCTTATAAGCGGCTCACCCAAGCCTTCAGCTCTCGCTTCATTACGAACAGTAGGGTTCCTCAGCCTCTGAGTTCGTTGTTGTCACTGTCCATGCGCGAGGGAGAGACCCTAAAAACATACTCGGATAGGTATTGGGAGATGTACAATGAGATGGATGGCAACCATGATGATGTTGCCATAAGCACTTTTAAAAGCGGACTCCCAATTGGGCACGACTTGAGGAAGTCCCTGACTGGTAAACCCGTCACCAGTGTATGCCAACTTATGGATCGGGTTGACAAGTATAAAAGAGTGGAAGAGAACCAACTACAAGGGAAAGGAAAGGAGAAGGTTATCCCTCAGGAGATGAGGGATTTCAGGTCGGACAAATACAACACTAGCCGTCCGAGGAGAGATTTCGTGGGGCAATCCAGACCAATCAGTACACAAGTAGTTAACACTGTATTTAGAGAGCCGGTACATTGGGTTTTGGAAAAAGTCAAGAATGAACCATTCTTTAAGTGGCCGAATAAAATGGCTGGAGACCCCATGAAGCGCAATCAGAGCCTGTATTGTCAATACCATCAGGATCATGGACATACTACAGAGGACTGCAAGAACCTTTGGAACCACTTTGATTAGCTGGTACAAGAAGGGAAGGGCAACAACCATGCGGGGCAGGGATGAAGATCAAGCTGCAAGGAGAGATTGATAGGGTTCCTCAGAAAAAATGTTGATATGTTCGCATGGGACGCTTATGACGCCCTAGGAGTAGATCCGAACTTCATATGTCACCACTTAAATGTAAATCCATCCGCTACTTCTAAGAAACAATCACCTCGGCGCCTGTTTAGGGAGCATGCCGATACTATCAAGGACGAGGTGAGAAAGCTCAAGCAAGTAGGAGCTATCAGGGAGGTGTTCTACCTTGAATGGTTGGCTAACACTGTGGTTGTGAAGAAGAAGAGTGGGAAGTGGCGGGTTTGTGTGGACTTCATGGACCTCAACAAGGCATGTCCAAAAGACCCATTCCCCATGCCTTGGATAGACCAGTTGGTGGACGCAATTGTAGGCCATCCTCGGATGAGCTTCTTAGATGCTTTTCAAGGCTATCATCAAATACCACTAGCCTTGGATGATCAAGAGAAAACAGCATTCGTGACTCCTATTGGAAATTACCACTATAAGGTGATGCCCTTTGGTTTGAAGAATGCGGAGTCTACCTACCAAAGGATGATGACTAGAATGTTTGAGCCACAGCTAGACAAGAACATTGAGGTTTACGTAGATGACATGGTAGTAAAGAGTAAAGTAGTGTCTGAGCACGTAGGAGACCTCAGAGCCATTTTTGACATCTTGAGGAAGCATAAGCTGCGTCTCAACGCTTCCAAATGCTCGTTTGGTGTAAGGTCTGGCAAATTTTTGGGTTATATGGTCACTCATAGAGGAATTGAAGTGAACCCGGATCAAATCAAAGCAATTCACAACTTACAACCTCCTCGGAACCTCAATGAAGTCCAGAAACTCACTAGGATGATCGCAGCCCTGAATCGATTCATTTCCAGGTCTGCGGACAGGTGCCGACCCTTCTACCTCTGAATGAACAAATGGAAGGGATTTGAGTGGTCCGAGGACTGTGACTTGGCCTTCTAGTAACTCAAGAAATACTTATCTCGGTCACCCATCATGTCAAGTTCTGAGGCCGACGAGGTCTTATTCGCCTACATTGCAGTGGCTCCTCATGCTGTTAGCCTGGTGTTGGTACGAGTTGATAATGGCGTACATCGGCCAGTCTATTATGTGAGTAAGTTGTTACATGAGGCCGAGGTGCGTTACCTACCCTTGGAAAAGGCAATTCTGGCAGTAGTGCATGCCACGCGAAAACTTTCTCATTACTTCCAAGCGCACACGGTTGTTGTTCTAACTCAGCTTCCACTTAAGTCAGTACTCCGAAGCGCCAAGTACACAAGAAGAATTGCCAAATGGAATACGGTTCTCGGGGCTTTTGATGTCAAATACATGCCTTGGACCTCTGTTAAGGGCCAAGTCCTAGCTGATTTGATAGCTGAATTTGCCGAACCCCCAGTAGAAATAGTAGCAGGAAAGCAAAACATTGATGAAAAATCGGTTTGGCACAATCTCTATATAAGGACCCTCACGCTGGAAAGTATATGTGGATGGTGCAGCAAACCAAAGGGGGTCCGGGGTGGGATTAGTTTTAATGTCTCTTGAGGGGGTTACCATTGAAAAATCATTGAGGCTGGGGTTTGCAGCCACAAACAATGAAGCCGAGTATGAGGCTTTATTGCAGGGAATGCTCATGGTACAGAAGATGGGAGGAAAGGCATTGGAGGTGTTCTCAGACTTGAGACTGGTTGTGGGCCAAGTAACAGGGGAGCTAGAGGCCAGGGATGTGAGAATGCAGAAGTACTTGAGTCAGGTCAGGCGCTTGCAATTGGATTTCGAATTCTTCGGCATGTCATACATCCTGAGGACTGGAAACACGCATGCAGATTCATTGGCCACTCTTGCAATATCCTCGGCGCATGGTATACATTGGGTTATCCTTGTATAGGACTTATGCAGAGGGGATAAGGTCAAGGAGAACATGGTTCAGATCCATCAAATCAAAGTAGGTCCGAGCTGGATGGATCCTATAGTGAGTTTTCTCAAAGATGATACACTACCTGAGGAGAAGTCAGAAGCTGAGAAAATACGAAGAAAAGCTCTTCGGTTCTGGCTGTCCGAGGACCATAAGTTGTATAAGTGCTCCTATTCTGGGCTGTATTTGCTGTGTATACATCCTGAAGCATCAGAATTGCTGCTCGAGGAGTTGCATGAAGGGATTTGTGGGAGTCACACATGAGGACTCCCACAAGAGGAAGGTCTTTGTCTCACAGAGCCATCACCCAAGGATATTGGTGGCCGGGTATGCAGAAGGAAGCCCAAGAATATGTCAGGAAGTGTGATCAATGCCAAATGTTTACCCCAAACATCCACCAACCAGGTGGAGTGCTTAATCCCCTCTCTAGTCCTTGGCTGTTTGTTCAGTGGGGCTTGGATATTGTAGGCCATTTCCCTAAAGCGATAGGAAATAAGAGGTACCTGTTGGTAGGCACAGACTATTTCACCAAATGGGTTGAAGCCGAACCCTTGGCTAATATAAGGGATGTGGATGCTAAGAGGTTTATCTGGAAGAACATCGTTACTCGATTTGGGGTCCCCTATACCCTCATCTCGGACAACGGCCTCCAATTTGATAGCAAGGCCTTCAAAAGATATTGTTGTGATCTGAGAATTACAAATAGGTATTCCACTCCTGCCTACCCCCAGGGAAACGGGTAGGCCAAGGCTGTTAATAAAGTTATAGTCGTTGGGTTAAAAAAGAGGTTGGATGATGCAAAGGGAAGATGGGTGGAAGAGTTGCCACACGTCTTGTAGACATATCGGACTACACCTCGTCGGTCAACAGGAGAGACACCCTTCTCCATGCCTTACGGTGCCGAGGCTGTCATCCCCCTAGAAACCAACTTTCCAACGCTGAGGACGAGTACCTTCACTCCAAGCAACAACGATGAACTGTTAACAAAGAGTTTGAATTTCATTGAAGAGAGAAGAGAAAAAGCGATGATCCAGCTAGCCTGTTACCACCAGAAACTCAAGCAAGGGTATGATGCCAATATGAGGCTACGGCCCTTAGCACCAGGAGACTTGGTGCTGAGAAAAGTTGTGGGTAATACCAAGAACCTGGCCTGGGGAAAGTTGGGGCCCAACTGGGAAGGACCATATCGCATCACTTCAGTAGCAGGAATAGGTGTATATTATCTAGAAGACCTAGATGAGAAAACTGTACTCCGCCCCTGAAATGTAAATAACCTAAGAAGGTATTATTATTAATGAAAGTAGTCATGTGTGCACTCTGATTTGTTGTGATTGCGCGCCATGCGGTCCTTAAAATATCTATTGAAGTATTAAACAGAAACTAAGTCATGTTGGGCTTTTCGGACCACAAACTTGGTGGAAATTAATGCCCTTAGATATCTATTGAAGTATTGAACAAAAGCTAAGTCCTGTTAGGCTCCTCGGACCACAGACTTAGTGGAAATTAATACCCTTTACCATCTATTGAAGTATTAAACAGAAACTAAGTCATATTGGGCTTTTCGGACCACAGACTTGGTGGAAATTAATGTCCTTAGATATCTATTGAAGTATTGAATAGAAACTAAGTCATGTTAGGCTCTTCGGACCACAGACTTAGTGGAAATTAATACCCTTTACCATCTATTGAAGTATTAAACAGAAACTAAGTCATGTTAGGCTCTTCGGACCACAGACTAGTGGAAATTAATGCCCTAAGATATCTATTGAAGTATTAAACAGAAACTAAGTCATGTTAGGCTCTTCGGACCACAGACTTAGTGGAAATTAATGCCCTTAGATATCTATTGAAGTATTGAACAGAAGCTAAGTCCTGTTAGGCTCCTCGGACCACAGACTTAGTGGAAATTAATACCCTTTACCACCTATTGAAGTATTAAACAGAAACTAAGTCATGTTAGGCTCTTCGGACCACAGACTTAGTGGAAATTAATGCCCTTTGATATCTACTGAAGTATTGAACAGAAGTTAAGTCCTGTTAGGCTCCTCGGACCACAGACTTAGTGAAAATTAATACCCTTTACCATCTATTGAAGTATTAGACAGAAACTAAGTCATGTCAGGTTCTTTGGACCACAGACTTAGTGAAGTCAATACACTAAATCTATCTCGGATCACAAGGTGCGTTATCCCTTAGTGAAAATGTAAATTGAAGTAAGCTCACGGGCATCACTTAAAGCATTTCAGGGTACTATGGATTTTGCTGTTGTTAGAATTGATAGATTCAAAGTTCGTCTTGATCTACTCCGATTACCAATTGAAAGTATATTTTAACTTTATTTTTCCTTGTGTAAAATGCTTATTTCATAACGTATGGCTATGAAAGTGAAAACATATTTGAACTTTTATAATATATGGTTATGATCAATCAAAGAACATTCAAAGTGAAAATTACACAAATGAAGAAATTAACCCATACGAATTCGAGAAATTAAAATGCATATTTCATTAAAATATGTCTCAGGAAAAAGAAACTTCATTACATAAATTGTGACTACACTAAAAAAGAAGGAAAAGAAGAAGAAGGAAGATTCATTGCTTTAGCTTTATTTAAGGCTTATCCTTGGAAGTTTTGCTAGCCTGTTTGGCTGCTTCAGTAGGGATCACTTTTTCTTGCTCTTTGGGGGCTTCCTCAACAGGCATGGTGACTGAAGCTAAAGCCTGATGAAAACCTTGAGAAGCTGCCCCATCTTGTGGAACCCCTGCAGCTTTATCCGAGGATATTTCCTTGGGAGTTTCAGGATATTTTGTTTGTTCCTGTTGACTAGGAGGAGGAGGACCCTGAGGCTGTGCTGTCTCAATAGGGTCAGCAACTGTAGAGGCTGCTTCGCCTTGGGTAGGAGGGGGATCCGAGGTTCGTATGGCTAGTGGGTAGTAGATACTTTCTGGCTTTCTTAACTCAGAAGAAGCCTGAACCCCAGCTCGGTTGAGGGCTTCACTCCAAGTTTGAGCGCAATAGGTTCGGCATACGGCTAAGACCTCTGCCCTGAGGGCTTTCTTGGTCTTTGCTACTCCGACGTCGTAATCGTGCTGCTCAACCTCGTCCCTAGCTTTCTCAGCCTCGATTTTAGCCTTCTCGGCCTCCCCTCTTAGCTTCTCGGCTTGATCCTTAAGCTTTTGAGCTTCCTCTAATTTCTTCTGGAAGGCTGCTATTTGCTCTTTGGAGGAAGCCAACTGTTCCCTCGCATCGCGCAAGTGCAGTCTCTGCTCCTCGGCTTGCCTTTAGGTGCTCTCTAGACCCGACTCAGCACTTCTCCTGGCCTTTTCCTTCTCAGCCAATTTCTTCCTTAAATCTTTATTGAATTGATCGGTGATATTGAATGATTCCACGGCTGCCACACGCCTTTTCTTCTTATCGTCCAACTGCCGATAGCAGGAAATGGTTATCTCCTCAGCCCTGAAAGTGGCTTGGACAGCCTAAAAGAAAAGGGTTAATAACCTTACACTACAAAAAAAAAAAAAAAAAAAAAAAAAGAAAGGGCGGGGAATAGTGACATACCATGCCCAAGTACCTTTTGAGGTTAAGAAAACCTCATTCTTCCTGACAGACCGCAGCTTGGCCATGTCAGTAGGGAGTAACAAAGCCTCCTCCAAGGCCGAAGCCACCTGACACCCAACGCCTCCATGAAAATCCTTGATGGATGCATTAGCCCTCAAGGGTTCCCCATTAAGCATTGGGGCTAGAAGCCAAGCTTGGAGCTCAGGTGTCTGACTATCCCCCCTCTCTAAGCCCCTCTGCCCTGGTTGGCCAATCTTCAGCTGCTTTGCAGCTCGTTGGGCCTCATCCTCATCCGCAGGCTAAGATCTTCCCACCTCCAATGCTTCCTTTCCTTTCTGCTTTCTTTTTCTTTTTGAGTCGGCAAGGTCATACCTGGGTGGCAAGGATGGCTGAGGAGGAGGAAGAGGAAGTTTGGATTGAGTAGGCTTCTCCAGCACATCCTTCCCGGGCTAGGACTCTATTAAGTCCAGCAAACTTCTTTTAGGTTTCCTTTGAATACCCATCTCGTCCAAAGTAACGATGTCTACCTGTTGCTGATAGTCAAAGTCAACTGGTGTATTCTTGGGGGATAGGGGCCTGTTGAATACCTCAAATTCGTCCTGAGAATCTGACAGGTCTACAATCCCCTCTGGTTCTTCTTCTTCTTCTTCCTCTTCTTCTTCCTTAGCAATAGGTTGAGATGAGGATGCTCCTACTGAAGGGACGCCCACAAAGATTGGCTATGTAAGTGGTGTACCCTCGGGAATTGGAACGCCCTTAGGAACAACGAATCCTTCGTAGGCCACGCTAATGCGGTGAAGACGAGGAACCTTGGCTCGAATCACACACTTAGGAGCTTGGAATCCAAGGGAAATCGGCTTGTACCCAAGGATTAGGTGCGCAACTCGTAATTGACCGTCAGTTTTGTTCATGAACACCTCGGACCGCAGAATCCTGTTTAGACTTTCTCTGTTGACTAAATTGAGCCGAGGTCTGATGGAACGTCTGTCTGTAAAATCATTAAAGCAGAAGGAGAATTTGTCAAAAACAGAAACGTTGCGGAATACAAAAGAAAAATATAAACCAAGGTACATAAATTTACAACTAGACCCACACCTGGCGTTCCCTCCTTAACCAGACAGGGTAATCCATCGTGCCATTCCCTAGAAAAAATTAAAAAATCTTCCTTTAGCCCCTTGTTTGACATAGGGAGGCATTGAATTAGCCTCACTTCGGGATACCTTGATTTAAGGTAGTATCCCTGCTCCTTTAAATGGTGCAGGTTGTATACCCAGTTGACATCATGATGTGTCAATCCCAGGTTCATTCTCTCATTTAGGGCTTCTACGCTCCCTAACACTCTGAACATATTTGGGGCGCATTGTATGGGGGATAATTTAAAGAATCTAAGATAGTTTCTTGTGATTGTACCTATAGGAATGGTCATCCCTCCCTCTATGAAGGCGATCATTGGGATGACCACCTCTCCCCCTTTTCTATCGTACCCATTCCCCTTGGGCAGCATATCTCATGCCCACTGTTGGTGGGATCCTGTACTTAATCCTGAACCTCTCTCTATCCTCCTCGGATTCAACTAAACACTTGAATCTACCCATTTCCTAAGAATATTTGAGAAGAAACTAACAATTTTGAAACGAAAAGGAGAAAGTAGGATGAAAAGAGAATATACGGAAAGAAATGAAGTTGAGGAGGTTTGAGGAAACTTACAGGTTTAAAAGGAAGTCCTCGGACAAGTTTTGGTATTTGTAAACGCACAAGTAAGTAAGAGAGAGGATAGGTTCAGTGTATGAACTCTAGGATTATGTAATTGCTGAAAATAGGGAAGAGGGTTGATTTGAAAAGCTATTTATAGGGGCATAGAATTTACAAGCGGGAAGATTCCCGCTCGCAACCCCAGAAAATCCCCCATCGTTAGATTCGCATTGGGCTGTTGAATGTGGGGGACATAAGTGCCGTCAAAATTTAATGAGGGAACGCTCTGGACGCCAAAGCGTCAGGAGCATGCCTTGAGAAGATAAAAAGGCATTTGGGCGGTTCAGATAGAAACGGTTTGATTGTGGGACAAAGTGGGCCGAGGATATCAAAATCCTTCTTTCCTTCCGAGGAGTCGAAAAACAAGATTTTGAGGGGCTATTGTGGGGGCCAGTCAGCCAGAGTGTACTATTACAACTGTACGAATTGGGTCTATGGCCCAATCTGAGGATATCAGCTAATCCGAGGATGGCCAAATAAGGTTACTATTGGGAATGGGATGAGTAAAAGAGATAAGGATTGTACATGATAGTCTAAAATATGTTCGAGGATAAAAGCCACCTCGGAATCAGAGATCCGAGGACAATGAGAAGATCCCATCAACCAGGGTACTCTTTGAGGTTGCATCATGACTATAAGTCGGCCGTTGGATAAAGGATGAGCAAAGGGAGGCAACAAATATCTTCAAAGCTGCTACCTCCATATTAAATGCCCCCCAACTAACTCTCTGGCCGCATTAATGTGGAGGTGATACTTGAACAGTGGCTAAGCAGCCTTACAATTACTAGTTGGAGGTTCTGGCATGTTCTGGATGGGACAGAAGGGAGTTCCTAAAGCCTGTCCTACACGTGTATGGTGAAGCTAAAAAAGGAAATTAGTATATAAAGAGGAAGGAGCTCTGAAGAAGGGAGAAGATTTTTTGATTGGAGAGAGAACACTGTAGCTATTTGAATTGACTTTGTATCCATTTCCACGATCACTCTAGAAATAATAAGTTAAAACTCCTTGGACTAAGGCCGAGGACCGCATTACTTGCATGGAATTATGCTTGTGTTAATTATTCACTAGTTTGATTATCGTCAACTATTGTCACACTGATTAACACCTAGTTCTTCTACCCATTCTCTACAAATTTATTGTATTGGGCTTGTTGGGCTTGAACTCACTTATCCCTTAGGAATAGTGTGTAAACCCAGTCCCTACAATTGGCGCCGTTTGTGGGGAGAACTTGTGTGTTAGTGAGCGTAACAGTTAACCATGGTATGGTCGGGTCCACACTAACAAACCTTACGCCAGGTAGGTCCCCAACAAACAGAACCTGCTGGGTCCCCAATAACGAAAATTTAATCTATGCTTCAATTCTTATAACTTATAAGGATGAACACTAGCAATAGCCTTTTTTTTTTTTTTTTTTTTTAAGAAAAAAAATCTATGCTTATTTTGTTTGTATGATAAAATCGCTTGTTCCATTTTTACTTATCTTATTATCGCTAACAGAGCCACAAAAGTAACAGATTAGAAAACATGTTACTAATATCTTTCGGTATATATGGACCATAAAATAAGCAAATTTAATGACAAACAACCATTGTGAGAGGAATTACTGGTTAAGTGTTTGATATCTGGCGGGATTGTTAATAATCACATTTTTTATTAATAAACATTTCACTTATTCACTCGTAAAGCACATGACTTTCGGAACAAATCACACTAGACTTTTCAATAGCTAGCTACAACAATTTCACAGCATCAAACAAATTCATTGAATACATATCGAATTCCAATATCACCTATTTCATCAAAGGAATGTTGAATTGTTCAAACTAGTACTGATTAGAAAAGATTACGGGCCAAGGCAGCACGTGTTTTCAATTAACTTGGTTGACAATTTCCACAGTATCTTATCAGATGGAGAAAAAGAATATGGTATATTTAATGCTTTAGTGTGCATGGGAAGGAATTTGATCATAGCTAGATCTTTTATGAGAAAATTGTGTGAGCATAAGGAAGAATTCCAAGATATAGACACTAATAAGAAAATCAATATCTTGGATTTTAACACCTTTAAAAAAAAAAAAAAAAAAGTCAGTAGTTACAATTAATAAGGAGATTGAAACTTTGGTCGTCTTCGACTTTCTATTGGAAACACTAGAAGATGCCAGTTGAGCAACAAAGTTCTTGGCTAGGTTTGACATTTGCACATTCATGAACTTCTGATTTTCTTGATAAATTAACCTTGTGCTCTACAATTTTAAAGTTCATGCCCATCCGATACATAATAAACACTAGCCTGTTGCGTTATGCATATTCATAGAATACATTTACAAATAAGCATAACAAAATGCATATTAAAGTTTTACCAAATTTATATACAACATATATAATGTTTGTATATTTGAAAATATAAAATATAAGTTTATTTAAAACAAATAAAAAAATCTTTTTATTTTTATCGATGAAAATTTTGTTTCATATTTTATATAAAAATAATCATTTCATCTAATTGCTTATTTTAAAATGTACTTATACATATGCATGAGTTTACGAGTTAGTACTCCTTATTGGAACTACAAAAACTAGGCCGAATTGAACTAATTCTAAATCTCAAAATGTGAATTATCATTAATTGAGTTATGGGTGTCCAACAGAAACCAAGACCCGACCCACCCGCCCAACACGTCCGATCCGACCCGAGAACCGGCCGACCCGACGCCGGTGATGGTTGGCGGCGGGTCTCCACCTCCAGAACCCGAAAACGGTGGGTCGGTTGGCGGGTTTTCTCCCCAAAACCCGAAGAAACCCGACCGAACCAAGATATGACCAAGTCTCAGTCTCACGATCTGCTCTTCGCCGATGTCTACCCTTCGCCGATCCTGCTCGTCTTCGATCTCGACCTCTCCATCGTCGATCTCGGCCTCTTCGTCGTTGATCTGTGCTTTTTGTCATCGATCTGTGCTCTTCGTCGTCGACGTTCGCTCTTCATCCTCAACGTCCCTAGCTCGTCTTCGCCTCCATCTCTCAGATTTGTGTTCGCCTCCTTGAAATTTTCATCTATTAGGTTCGGTTATCTATGAAATTGCTGTCTATTGTTGTTTTTGGTCTTTGGATTTGTGGATCTGTTCTTTGGGTTTGTAGATCTTCTCTTTGGGTTTGTAGATCTGTTGATTTTGTTCTTCAAGAATCGAAGTTCAGTGTTTGATCTTTGTATTTCGGTAGAAATCAAAGCTGACCGCCGCCCACCCGAGCCTGATTTGACTCGACCGGTGGCTTTTTGCGGTCGGTGGCGGGTTTGGAACTTCTCCACCCGTTCAGATCGGGTTGGTTGCGAGTTGGGCACAAACCAGACCCGGACCGACCCGTGGACAGCCCTAAATTGAGTAATGTGCTAAGTTTGTCGACCAATAAAAGCAAGTAACATCTTACCACCTAAAAGTTGTGAAAATATTATCAAAATGTTGTACACATAACTTTTCTCTTAAAAGATTGTTAAATTTTGAATGACTAACCAAATTCCCGTCTAAAATAAGTTGCACTTTCACAAGTTAGAAAATTGATATATGTAACCAGATGAACCTAGGGCCCATAAACAAGACTTACAGAGTCATTCCCTAACTTATGGTAGAAATTTAAAGAGAAATGCTATGTACACATACCAAAATATTTTCATAATAAATTGTAAATTGTAGGTTGTTACTGCCTTACTGGTTGTTATTAATTGGCAAAAAATTAATTTCAACGGTAAATTTAAAACTAGTAACAACTTACCACAAAAGATTTGTTGTGAAAATATTGTAAACATAACACTTCTCAAATTAAAAGCAACAAAAATCGATTAAGCTCAAATCATAGTTGTCAAACACATGAATAATTATATTAATAATGTTCTATCCTTCGAAGTAGTACCACCTTAAAAATAAAAAATAAAAAATCACTAAAATCAAATCACTATAAGGAGTACTAACAAACTCCTCTCCTCTCATCACAATACACTAAGACACTACGTTTCCTATAAATAAGCATTCCGTTAGTACCATTTATTACATAAACAAAATCATAAATCAGTTTTATTATTTTTATAAAGCGTGATGATGGAGGGTTCCTTGAGAATAATAGCTGTTTCATTAACCATTTTCCTAATAATAATAGTTGTTTCAAAATAATAACAGTTGTTTCAAAATTACAAACACCAATTAATGTTGCTCAAGTGGGAGAATGTTAGAATTGAGCTTCTATTTATTGGACTTTTGGATTCATAAAACGAGTTAGATGTGACTCAGTGAATATAACTAGAGGGTTTGTTAATATACTGTGGTCAAATTCAGTATTGAGCCTTGGTACACCTTGTTTTATTGGGTTTATGCCATAGTCTGATGTGAGGTGAAGTGTAGGGTTTTAAGCCTGATCTATAATTGGTAGATATTTACTATATATAATATAAGGATAGGTCTCTTCTCCTCTCCTAACGTTAGAGGAAACCCTAGATCTCATACTTGTAGAGATTATGGTGGCTTGGTCCATTGAAAGCCGTCTTGAAAGGAGGATCACGAAAAGGAAGACTTGTCTATAAAATCAAACTTTTAAGTGTAAACACAAACTTTCTACCTTCTACCAATTTACATGCTTAGACTACTTTAATTTTTATTAATTTCCTAATCAGAATTGATGGTGACCTCCACATCTTTATCAGACCTTGGCTAATGAGTAATTCTTGAAAATACCATTTATTTATTAACAAATGAGAATATTGTACATTACTATTTTAAATTTTATAAAAAAAAAATTATATATAACCTCCCAAAAATAAAATTCTTAACTCCACCAGTCCATTTTAATTCTTAATTAAGTACACAAAAATAATATTTACTCGGCTAGATAAAACACTTTAATTTCAAATGGAATATTTAGCACTCCAACGATTTTTAAAATAATTACAGCCCGTTTAGTAGGGCATTTCAAGCACATTTTTGAGCATTTTAAAAATATTTACACACATTTTTACATACTTTTTCACCTACACATATATCAAAAACACTCAAACAACATTACTCAAACTCCTCTATTAAACACCTCCTTATTTTCTTTTCGGGTCATGCTAACGAGTGCCCTTAGGGCATTAGTTAACAATCTAGTTAAAGAAAGTTTTTATGAGAAAAGAAAAAAAAAATTAATGTTTTGACAATTTTTTTCATTTTCCATAAAAGTAATGTCAAAATTTTTTTAAAATTGATTCTTAACCAATACCTTAAGCGCACTCATTAGCATTTCTCTTTTTTTTAAAAGAAGAGCCATTTAATGCAATTTTGTGGTCCCAATATTTCAAATTAATTGCCAGACTCAATTAGCAATTATAAAAATATTATAATTAATCTGATGAGAGTAACGGAGGTTCCTAGAAAGTTTAAAGGATGAGAACATGTACAAGTTGTACAACTTCACGTCACCTCACACGTGACTTGAAATTAACTTTTTTTTTTTTTTTTTTTTTAATAAAAGAGAGGTGGAAGACTTCTGTTGACTTGGCAGCGTATATATAATATGCATTCCATCCCATACTTTCCTTATAACATCATCAGAAATACTACACCATTTTCAGAGTTTTGTTTTTGTTGAATTGGGTATCAAATGGGGCGTTCAACTTGGAAGTATCAAGTCTTCTTTTTGTTCTCTTTGATCTTGCACTCTCGAGTTCCCTTTCCATCGTCTCTCTCTTCTTCCTTGTCTTCAATGCAACCTTGCTCTGCTCTACTCCATTTTAATAGGTCTATTTCTCTTAAAAAATCTGTTTCTGCCTCACTTACTTCTTATCCTAAAACAACCAGTTGGCATGAGGATAAGCACTGTTGCACTTGGGATGGGGTCGAGTGTGACAAAAACACAAGCCTTGTGGTTGGCCTGGACCTTAGTTCCAGCTGGCTCTATGGCAACTTTCTTTCCAACAGTACCCTGTTTTTTCTTCCCAATCTCAGGAGGTTGAACCTCGCTGACAATAGCTTCAATCACTCCCTATTTCCTTCTGAGTTTGGCAACTTTAATAGTTTGACTCATCTCAACCTTTCTTATTCCGCATTTTCTGGCCAAATCCCGTTTGAAATCTCTCAGTTGTCTTCACTGGTTTCACTTGATCTTTCTAAGAATCACCTATTAATCGAAGCTCCAGTATGGAAAAGAGTCATTGGTAACCTAACTCAGTTAAGGGAACTTCTTCTGGATTCCACAAATATGTCCTCAATTAGACCTAATTCTTTGATGAATCTATCATCCTCTTTGACAACTCTTAGTCTCCCTTACTGTGACTTGCGGGGAAAACTCGAAAATAACATCCTCTGCCTTCCCAGTATACAAACCCTTGATCTAACGGGTAATTGGGACCTTGAAGGTTCTCTTCTAAAGTCTAATTGGAGCTGTAGTTCCCTGAATTTCTTAGCTCTCTCTGGGAGAATGTTTTCAAGAGAATTCCTTAATTCCATTGGCAATTTGAAGTCCTTGAAGCATTTGGCTCTCCCTGATTGCAATATTACGGGGTTAATTCCAGCATGGCTTGGGACTCTTACAAAACTTACTTATTTGGATTTATCATCTAATAGTTTTAGCGGTGAGATTCTATTACCACTTTTAAATTTTAGGTCTTTTTGGCTGACGCATCAAACTAACAATTTTTTAATTATTGGTGAATATTTTTAACAGGTTTGTTGCCGTCATCACTATTCAACTTGACGAATCTCTCAACTTTAGACCTTTGGAAGAATCAACTTGTTGGTCCCCTTCCTAGTCACGTAAGTGGTTTGAATTTAGTTGATCTACATTTAAGTTTAAATTTCCTAAATGGAACACTGCCATCTTGGTTGTTCAGTATGCCATCTTTGGAGACTTTGTATCTTAATGATAACCAATTCGTTGGTGAGATTGGTGAATTCAAGTACGATTCATTGAAGTATCTTGATTTGGGTTATAATAAGCTACATGGCTCTATACCTAGGTCAGTATCTAGACTTGTGAACCTTACTAAGCTATCTCTCCCATCAAATAACTTGAGTATTATGTTGGGGTCTGAAATGTTTTCAAAGCTCAAAAATCTTGAGACTCTTGATTTGTCAAATAACTCAGTTAGCATCAATAATAATGCTGCCTATGCCCTGCCCAATCTTCAAAATTTGTTCTTGTCTTACTCCAATATCAGTGAATTCCCAATTTTCTTAGGATTGACAACAGATTTACAATTCTTAGACCTTTCCAATAACCAAATTTATGGTCGAGTTCCAAGATGGTTGGGGGATGTGGGGAATAATTCATTATATCATGTTGATCTTCGTAACAACTTGCTACAAGGACCAGTTCCCATTCTAAATTCTTCCAATCTGCAATTTATCTTTTTCTCCAATAACAGTTTAACGGGAGAAATCCCTTCTTTAATTTGTGATGCAATTAACCTTCAAGTTTTAGACTTGTCTCATAACAACTTAAGTGGCATGATTCCTAAGTGTTTGGTAAACTCTACTACCCTCTCGGTGTTGGATTTGCGAAGGAATAGCATTCATGGTAACATCCCTGCAATATTTTCCAAAGGAAATCATTTGAGGAATATTAACCTTAATGGCAATCAATTGGAAGGGCCATTGCCGCAATCTTTGGTCAATTGTACAGACTTGGAAGTTCTAGATCTTGGAAACAATAAGATAAATGGAGTCTTCCCTTATTGGTTGGGAAGTCTTCAGAAATTGCAAGTTCTTGTCATAAGATCAAACAGATTTCAAGGTCATATAGGCAATCCTAAAACCAAATTCCCTTTCCCAAATTTGCGAATCATAGACATCTCTAACAATCAGTTTAATGGTCCTTTGCCAATAACATATTTTGAATATTTGAAAGCCATGATGAATGTGGATGAAAGTGGAGTTGCATTGAAATATATGGGAGAAGATTATTATCAAGATTCATTGAATATCATGATGAAAGGGCAGTATATTGAGATGGAGAGAGTCCTAACCATCTTAACAAGCATTGATTTTTCAAACAATAGTTTCAGAGGAGAGATGCCAAAGATAATTGGAAGGCTTAAATCACTCAAGGGGCTCAACTTTTCTTACAATAACCTTACAGGTTATATTCCATCATCAATTGGAAATTTGACCAATCTTGAATGGTTAGACCTCTCTTTCAACAAGCTTGGTGGGGAGATTCCTACTCAATTGGCAGATCTAACGTCACTTGCAGTCTTAAAGCTATCACATAACCAACTCACAGGACACATACCTTCAGGAAATCAATTCAATACATTCAACAATGATTCGTACACCGAAAACTTGGGATTGT
This sequence comes from Notholithocarpus densiflorus, assembly GCA_030021035.2. Classification (NCBI taxonomy): domain Eukaryota; kingdom Viridiplantae; phylum Streptophyta; class Magnoliopsida; order Fagales; family Fagaceae; genus Notholithocarpus; species Notholithocarpus densiflorus. The sequence goes on along the minus strand of JARYZH020000186.1, from coordinate 13,948 downwards.
GTGGGTTTCCATTGTCAAAAACATGCAACAACCACGAGGCAAAGCAACCACCACCACCTACCTTGCAACAAGATGAAAATTTAGAGCATGAAAATGGGTTTGGTTGGCAAGCTGTATCCATAGGTTACGCATGTGGAACAATATTCGGAATGTTTATGGGATATCTTATGTTTAAAATTGGAAAACCAAAGTGCCTTGTGAGGATGGTCAAATTAGAGCAGCATATCATGCTTAGAAGATTGAAGAAGAATGCCCACAAACATGGTGGAAGAAGATAACTGTTTCTATGGTATGTGATGTTCTTATTTTTGAGATTTTAGAATGAATTTCTATACCTGAAAACATAAAAGTTTCTATTATTATTAGCAATTGTGAATTTTTTTTCTGTCCCTTTGAATTATAGTTATGTATCTTGGATATCTTATGGATTTACCTTCTTATTTAATTTCTTTGGGTGTAATTTAGATGCCATGGACAGTATGCAGCAAATGGGGCTTGAATACTTGTATGCTATTTAAGAAGACATAATATGGTTATGATGATGACTGTTGTTTTTAGTCTTCTGCAAAATGGTGCATTCTGGCGTTTTGATGTAGTCACAATTGTTGGTTTGTTCACAAGGATCATCCCTTTGTTGTATTTCTATTTGCTATGTGGGTTTATCATTTTTTTTTAAAGGATAGGTAGACTTAGTCTGTTGGCTTGATTTGAGGTGACATTGTTGTGCTTGTATTTTTTGTGCATAGAAAGGGTTCCTCCATCTGGTGTAGTTCCCTTTAAGGCTCTGTGTACTCTAGTTTGTATTTAATAAAATTGATTGATTCATCAAAAAAATTTTGTTCATATCGTAACCAATGATTGGTTTAAAATATCAAGCTTGTGTAATGTTAATTTTGCATGTGAATATTAACCCTGCCAGTAATACTCATTAATTTACTTAATCAGTTTAGACAATTTCATTTTTTTGTTATTGATAATTTTAGACAATTCTATTTTAGCTTGTGAGACTATACTACTTTGTATGAATGTCTTTTTTTATTTATGCATAAATTACTGTTTAAAAATGCCAGTTAAATTTTTTTTTAATCAATGTTTACTAGGCTATGGTGGAATACCTTTAGCACTGGTAATTATAGACTGAGGCCCTTAGACCTTAGTGCCCGCCTACCTAGAGATTTCCTTCTGCTCTCTTGAGGAGAAAAACAAGTGAGGATTCCAATGGATCCGACTTAGCCTTGGGCAGGCCAGATATGCGTTTTGTCTTAACCTTTGTAAATGATGGGTTTCATTTGGGTTCAACTTCAATGGAACATGACTTTGTAAATTATGACTCGAAATTCAATTTCTTTCCACCATCAAAGAAAAAAAGGACATTTTGATTGAACTTTGAAGAAATAGGCCTCAATCAAAAAATTACATTGAGATTGTTTACTCCTTTATTGTTTCCATCCATTTTCTTTATCATTTGATGCCTTTTGTCACTCTCTTCTCCCTCTCCCTCTCTCTCTCTCTCTCTCTCTCTCTCTCTCTCTCTCTCAAAATTAAGAGGCTCATCCATAGTTGGATTATTAACATAGACTTTTCAATTACTCAAAGTATTTATTTTGTATTAATTGATTTTTATTTTTCTAATGCAGTTAATTGTGATAGTTGGTGTTGGAGTTAGTATTAGGCCCAAAATTTCCTCCACCTTGGATGGGAGGTCAGTCTAGTTTTCATTATTGGACAGTAGGTTTTCATATGTATATTTTATTGATCTGATTGGTCTACTTAAGATGCATATTTTTTGCTTACCTTATCAAGCATGTGTACTCACTGTAGTCAGGAATAATCTTGCAATAGTTAATTTCCTAGTTCCAGTCATTCTTTTTTAATCAAATGGTTTCTTATTTTAAAAATTGATGTGTACCAAACACATAGAATCTTGAATTTTTTAGAAAAATGTGTATCATTTTGACTTTTAAAAGCTACACTACATTTGTTTGGTTGTGTACAAGATTGTTTGAGATGAGAACCATGAATGATTCGCATTGCAGCATTGCACCTTACTAGTCTATGATAGTTTACTAGGTTAGCTGACCATTTAAAAAAAGGACATGCTGTCCAAAAGTTAAAATGGCTTGACATTTTAATGCCTTTGATTAGGATCTCTGAAACGATATAGTTTGTTGATTGGCGGAAGAGCTATTTTTCAATAATATAATCTAAAAGCATAGGTCTTTATTATTTTTTGTTCTTTTTCTGTTACTTAGGAATATTTGAATTATAGTGAGGATGGCTAGGCCACAACTTCATTATTGTTGGGATAGCAACTGTAGTTGCTGATATAACTGCTTTATTCCTTAAGTTTTTGGAATTGATCTTTCTATTCTTTAGGATCCTCTGTCCATGTTCTTTAGCCAATTTCCTAAAGCTCAAACTAAAATTTTAAAGTAGTTCTGAGTCACATTGTTGTCAATGGAACACAAGACAAGCATTAACAGAAAAGCTCCAATTTCAAGTAAGTCTTATGCAGTTATGCATGTAGAAAGGATAGTTGGAAAATGAAAACCAGCATTTAATAGTTTAACTCGCTTCTGAATTCTGCAGAAGGTTATGAGCTAAGCATCTCAAACTTCATGGCATACTGTGAACTGAAGATGGGCTCTCTAAATGAATGTGCTCAGGTATATAATATCCATAGAGATTTGTCCATTTAAGAACTCACCTCAATTACACTATCTGCTTACACAGCGTATTTGACGAGGAAAAGAAGTATACCTTCTGTAATCCAATGCAAAAGCTCTAATTTATCTGTAGGCTGTAGCCAAGCTTTTTGTAATGAACTTTATCTGTGATTCAGGTTGGCACTATATGTTGCTTAACTTCTCAAGCCACCAAAAATATATGGACATAAACATTCTTCACAACTTAGAGAAACAAGGATTGATTGTAAGAAAACTGCTAGTACCTATCCCAATACTCTTATTCAGTGATGGGGAAAAAAAAAGATTGATTGTCTTGGCAATAATTTTTTTTTTCAAGATTCATATAATGTGTGGTATTCTTGCATAAATACCCCAATACCACATCCACTCTCCTTGAATCTCATACTAGAGAAAGGGGAAGCTTCACAACCATGTAGATAAACAATCTGGGTTCAGGACTCATTCGATATTGTATTCAGATTAGGATTAATCTTAATTTTTTTCCCCTTATAAACTGGATGTGGGTGTATTTTAAGAATTGATTTTAATAGGTGAAAAGTAATTCTTTAAAGCTTTTTGTTTCTCCTTTTGTTTTTTGCTGGGGTTTGTGGGGGAGGGGGGCTGTTAAGGAGTTGTGGATTAAGAATCTTTCTCAACATCATTCAAACTAGTTTGAGGGAGTTTACAAAAAATAAAGTTAACTAAACATGACTGAGAGAAATTTATTTGTTATTAAGGTCTTCTCAAAATCTTGAAAACAATATGTCATAAGGTACACCCTAGTTCTAGTTTTAAACTAGGCAGGTCATTCACTTACTCCAAAAGCCCAAATTCACTTCATTAAAAACTTTCCATTACATATTAAAAGACAAAAAAGGCTTTTAAAAACTGTTAGCCCAAATTCACTTCATAAAAACTTTTCATTACGTATTAAATGAAAAAAAAAAGCTTTTAAAAACTGTTTGTGTATATGTGTGTGTGTGTGTGTGTGTGTGTATGATGCAACGAACCTTGCAATTATATTTTTGATTGACTACTTACCAACCCATGGAAATCAGAAAAATATTACTACCCACATCTTGAAGCAGAGTTTGGGTGCAGATTCACACTACCTTCTCGGAAGATTTCATGTTAAATAAGAAGTGAAAAGAAAATTGTACTTGAGTCAAGCCTGTGTACTGGGGTAGCAATTTTCTTGATTTTTAATGGAAATGTTTATTTATCCAAAAAAAAGGGGGATTATATATTCTCATAGAAGCTAAACGGCTGGTAGTAAATGGGAACTCAATTCCTATTAACCATGACTTTTGGCTTATTGTAATAACTGATGTTTTTTTCTCTTTCTATGATTCAGAAGATGAATCCTTCTTGTCCTTTATTAGAATAAGCTCCATCCTTTAGGTTTTTTTTTTTTTTTTTTTTTTTATCTTTTTATTTTATTTTATAATTGTGTTAAATAGATACCTGTAGTTTTTATTATTAGGTACAATGTCCATTTTCTATAGATAAGACAAAGTAACATTTGATTTTTTTCACTTTATGTTTCATTCTAAACACAGACTATCAGCTCTGTGCAAGTGTGACAAGTGCATCAAGTATGAAAAAAATACCTATCATGTATTCTCACCTCCTTGCATATAACACGCTCATGCTCTTTTAATTCAGTTCCAGTATAATTTTGAAAGGAGTTTGTGCCCTTAACATGCAAGGAATTGCAATGTCTTAGATCTTCACTGCTATGTCCTAGCCTGCTCAAATTTATTGATAGCTTTATGCATTATCTGACATATGAGGTTGCTATTTCCTATCCTCTAGCAAAATTTGTTTTCCACTCTTTGTGAAGATATTTCCATATTGCTAAGGCTTTTTAATGAGAACCTTTGTCTCATAGAATGATTTCTTTTCTACATATACTGTTGTTTATCAACAAAGCTCAAGTGCTACTCCAGTTTTCTTTTAAAAGAAAGTAGGGGAAAGATGTTGGATGGAGAGATCTAATTGAAAAGTTGAGAACAATGAACAAGAAAAATGTCAGAAAGCTCCTAATCAACATGTTGAGCCCAAGAAAACTTGTGAAGATTCAACTCAATGGGTTCTCTTTCCATGAGTTCTCTTTGGGGTTTATTCTTAGTAGCTAGTTTTTTCAAATGCAGTAATTGATGTGCCTACAGTATGCCACAGCAGCTCAGTTTTTTATATCGTCTTCCATTGACATTCTTAAGCTAGACGAATCTTCTGTTGGTTTAATTGGGAACTCAAGAAGTCCATCAAGGGCACTTAATTAGCTCCAGAATTCTACAGTCCTGATTCCATTCCATAAGTGACACATACACCTCTCTCTCTCTCTCTCTCTGTTTGTGTGTCTCTTTAATCTTTCGCAGTTTTTGCATCAAATTCAAGAGATAATTCAATGCTAGGAGGCAAGGTTGAGTAGAGTTGCAAAACAGAGCCATACTAGATTCATCTTTGCACAGTGAGGTTGGAAAATAAAAATAATTGAGTTTTTTCTCATGAACAATAAATGAATATGTTCATGTAAAATAAGATTGGAGGAAAAAGATTTGTCTGAATTATATTTTGTGTATAGAACTTTTACATTGGTCTGAATATATAGATGCTGTTACAATTAACCTAGACAAAAATATTGACAGCCTAATCCCATAATTGCAGCTAGACAGAATAGTAACAGCTACCAAATCCCATAATTACAGCTGATTGGAAACCCCTTAATTGAGTTGATTGGTAATCCCTTAATTGAGCTGAATACTCCCCCTCAAGGTGGAGCGTGTTCATGAGTAACGCCCAGCTTGCTGATAAGACGATGAAAAGAATCCTTACCCAAAGGCTTGGTAAAAATGTCAGCAATTTGGTCGTGGGATTGAATATGACAAGGTTGGACCAATTTGGATTGGATTTTCTGTGTATAGAACTTTTACATTGGTCTAAATATATAGATGCTGTTACAACGAACCTAGACAAAAAAAATTAACAGCTGCCAAATCCCATTATTACAGCTGATTGAAAACCCCTTAATTAAGCTGATTGGGAATCCCTTAATTGTCTCTAATAGTTCAACACACCATTTATGTTGGGTTTGTAATTTGAATATTGTTGTTCACTTGTTTGTATCTAGGATATGTGATTCCGTAAATATCCTTAACAAACATGAAAATCTTGTGAGTTTGTATAGATTTTTATGATTGTTGTGGTACTAGGTATTATAGTCCCCGATAATGTTATGGGTATAAACCAATGGTTCTAATGAGTTTTGCTTTTCAATGTTCCTATCTTCATTACATTAAGTAAAGGTTGGATTGCAAAAATTTCTAATAGGTACTGAATTTCTAGTTTGGTATGAAATTTCTAATAGGTACTGAATTTCTAGTTTGGCATGTGCCAATCTAGTGAGCAGAAGGGTTCTAACGTAGCCATCATGTCCAAGCTGCAAATTAAATGAGGATGACATGATGCATGAATTATGGAATTGTGAAGAGGCACAAAGAATTTGGTGCTGCAGAAAAGGGGTAATTGGAGCATGAATTCCTAGACTTTGTTAGAATATTTTGGCCTGTATTGGAGGAGGGCTGTGACAACACTGTGGAGCAATTCCTGATACTGTCCTAGATGATTTGGAAGGCAAGGAATAAGTGGGTCTTTGAGCAGTCTACAAAACAGCCAAGTGTCATAGCAGGTGAGGCTATAGTAGTTTGGCAGGAATTTCAAGCAATCTGCAACTCAGGTAGTTCAACAACTAAAGCTGTAACAGGCCAACGTATTAATCTCACAGTGCATTGGAATCCTCCCTGCAAACTTATGTACAAGGAATATTTTGATGGTGCAGTTTTTGAGGATTTACATAGAACAGGAGCGAGAGTCATAATCCGGAATGAACAAAGGAATGCTCATTGCAGCAATGAGCCAAAAAGGAAGACCAGTTATGGAGAGCTTTGTGGCAGAACTTGAGGCTGCAGTCCAAACCATTCGGTTTGCTCTTGATGTTGGCATACAGAGGGGACGAGTTTTTGTGGGGGATTATATATAGCAAAACTTCAGGAACACGGAAACTACGAGTTTTGGTGGGCTAACGTTGTGAAGGAAGCTAAATTTCATCTGCAACGTTAACATGTTCAGCAATGGGAAATTAGTTTTACTAGATACTCATTTTGGCAAGATGTGCACATAATATTGAAGATTATGTAACTTGGATAGAAGAGGTCCCATTATTTTTTTTTGAACGGTTGAAAAATGATGTACTGGGTTTGAATGTTTCAACATGCTACTTGTTTAGTTTTCCAAAGAAAAAATGGAAGCATATCACATTAATTCTACTCAAACAGGGGACCAATACATTTTTTTCCCCCAACTAGTTCATTCTTACAATCTAAGTGGGGGGCCTTCAAGCTTGCTACAACTAAATTTACAGAACCATGAACCATATATAGCTCATAATCCAATAACACAATACATTTATCTTTTTTTATTTATGCATAAATGACTGTTCAATAAATGCCAGTTAAAATTTTTTATCAATGTTTACTAGGCTATGGTGGCATAGCTTTAGCACTAGTAATTATCATAGACTGAGGCCCTTAGACCTTAGTGTTCACTGCCTATAGATTTCCTTCTGTTTTCTTGAGGAGAAATATAAGCGATGCTTCCAATGGATACAACAAATATACCGACTTAGCCTTGGGAAGGCCAGATATGCGTTTTGTCTTATTCTTTGTAAATGAGGGGTTTCATTTCAGGTACACACAGCCTATTCTATACTTCAGGAAGACTACCAGGCTACAAGGCAGGATCACCATGCTCACAATACCATTCCTCAGGAGGTTTGGAACCTAATTTGGAGAGTAAAAATCCCTCTGAAAATTGGAATCTTTGTGTGGAAAGACATGCATGATAGTATTCCTACATTTTTGAATTTGTGTAATAGAGGGATCAATGTCCATAGTACATGCCCTCTCTGCAATTCTGAGGATGAAAGCACCACTCATCTTTTCCTCTACTGCTCTTTTGCTAGAGCCATTTGGCATGGTTCATCATTGGGTATTCATACTTCTGAGCTAAACAATGTTTCTGTCCAAGGGTGGGTTGGGTCCTTGCTGATAAGACACAAAAGGATGGATCAGGAGTCAATGAAATACCTGCAAACTCTGTTTACTATCTTATGGTCGATATGGAACCATGGAATCTGGTGGTTCATGAAGATAAGCAACCTAACCCAATAGAAGCGCTCTTAACTGCTCAAAATTTGTCTTGCAGGTACCATGAAATTGAGGCTGATTCACTGGGCACACACAAGCATCAGCAAAATACAGACCAAATTCCAATTGGTGGGCAGTGGCAGCTGATCGTGAAGTTAGCAGGTGCAAAAAGAAAGAGAGCTAAAAGAAGTGCTTATGCATATGAGGCCAGAAATCTACAAGGAGAAGTGGTGTTTTGTGGTATTAGGAGCTGTGCTGCTGGATCTGTTGCAGGTGCAGTTCAGGAGGCGATAGTGGAGGCAGCAGTCAAAGCTAAGAACCTTGGATATCAACAAATTTTGATGTTAAGTAATTGCAAAAAGCTAGTTCAAGTAGTGGACAAGAAGCGAGCCCCAGATTGGAAAGAGAGAACTCTCATGGCAGACATGTCCTCCCTACAGCAGATGGGATTAGGTTGCAGGCTGATTTTTGTTTCTAAGGTTATCCTTAACTATGTATGGTCGTTAGCTGTTTTAGCTACAAAAGAGCCAACTTACTACCGCTGGCCGACTATGGAACATGATGTAATGCTACTTATGGTTAATGCCTTTTCTGAATGGTATCCAAAAAAAAACTTCAATGAAGCATGACTTTGAAGAAATATGCCTACATCAAAAAATTACACTGACTGTTTTCTTCTCTGTCGTTTCCATCCAGTTTCTTTAACATTTGATGTCTTTTGTCACTCTCTTCTCCCTCTCTGAAAGACTGAATGGCTCTACATATTCCACAAACTTTAACTAAGAACACTGGTACTTGGGAGCTTTTCTCTCTTCCCTCTATTAAAAATATTTAGATTTAAAACAAAAGAAAACCACAATGAGTATACACTATACAGATATTATAAGCCCAATCCCAAGGCATATTATAAGAGAGCATTATAGAAGCCAGTTACCATGACTTTTAAGTGAAGTTTATGATATGCCTTTGTTTTAGACCCAATTTCTCTCTCTTGTGTGTGTGTGTTTGTTTCTCAAAAAAAAAAAATCTTAGGGCATTGAAGCCACTTGTGTGCAAGCTCCTCAAACAATCAAAAGAAAATAACGTTCAATTCTAGGGGTGATCATTTGTGTTCACATATTGTGTTCATGTCATGTTAACTCATAAGTATCCAACCATATAAATCTACACAAACACAACATGTTTATTAATCTAGTCACAACTCCTCAACCCTAACATGACCTGTTTATTAAACAAGTTGACACGATACGATTCACATAACTCATTTAATAAACATGTATTAAGGTCGGCATGACCAAACATAACCCATTTAATAAATAAGTCACGTAGTCAAGTTTACATGTTTACCTAGCACGGATAACCTATTAACAATTCTCATATTTTATAAAATCTAAATATATATATATATATATCTAAAAGCTGAAGCGTATCATTTATTGTTGCTACGCTCTTGTTGAGCCACATCAGCAGCCACATCTTCCACTAATTTTCTATACTTTCTTTTCTCTATTTAAACTTTTCTTCTCCCCAATTCTCAAAAAAAAAAAAAAATCTTCTTCTCCCCATTAATTCACACCTACTGTTACATTTTTTACAACCTTTTCCCTTCTTTTTTGTTTTTTTATCTCCCCACTACGCTCAACTTTACGGTTACACTTTCTTTCTCATTCTTATATTTTGACTCTTTTTTTTCCAATTTCATTTTGTATAAGTTTGATATCATTTTCCTCATTCAGTCCATATTTTTTCTCTCAAAAAACTGTGAGTACTCTCTCTCTCTCTCTCTCTCTCTCTCTATGGATTTTTGTTCTTTCTTATACCTCTTATTAAGGTTGATGGTTCTTTTTTCTTTTTCTTTTTTTAATATGTGTTTTGGTTTTTTTTTTTTTTTTTAATTTCCATTAGAAAGTCTTTTCTTTCCCTTTTATAGCTTTGGTTGAATTTTGGTTTGGGTTAATACTTAGTTTCTTTTGGAAATAGGAATTTGAATATGCCTACCAATTGTTTGAGTAATAAATTATTATAAAGTCTATTTTTTTTTATTCCTTTAGTTTCATTTTAATTTTGGTGAAGAAAACGTTGTAATTTTGTGATGAGTTTTGATTATTATGATAATTTCTTTATTCCTAAAGAGATGAGAAATTTAAATAATAAATTTGAAACTAATAAAATTTAGTTGTATATTAGATAAATATAATACACTACAACAGAATTTAGAAGAATATGGCTCACCTTTAAAAAATATTAATCAAACACACAAAAAATAATAAAATGATATATTTGTAGAGAAAAAAAGATTAAAAAAATTACTTGTAAAAATCTTTTAAAAAATAGATAGTACTTAAAGTAATTGTTACTTTTTATTTACACCTTATTACATAATATTTATATTTCCACGCATCGCGTGGGTTTGCGACTAGTTAATATATATATAAAAGCAAAAACCTCATGCGAAAGAATTTGAGCTTCTACCATGTGGCGCATTCTATGAAGAGAATTGAAATACTCTTAAACCTTATTAGAGATAAGAACAAATTTAAAAGTAGAGACCCTTTATTTCCTTTGATTCAATGTTTCAAGACTATTTTTGTTACATTATTTATTCAATGTTTTAAGATTACTATTTCTTTCATTTGGTTCAATGTTTCAAGATTTTTCATCTCTCACACACACAAAAAACTCTTTGTATTTCCATTCACTCTTTTCACTTCTACTCCTTTATATACACATGTCCATAGCCTTTCATACCATCCCATCTCAAATACACTTAGACAAAAGTCATTTACTCTCAATCCTTCAATGACACCAACATAACTCCAATGTTGTAGTATCATTTAATCATAACCAGTATGAGTAGGCTATGACTAAGGAAGAGAGTTTGCGTTTTTTATTCAGTGACGGTAGCTTACGGTTTTGATGTTGAAGTCAGACATTGTAGATTTTGTGAAGATTATGATTTGCTTGGAGTCTTTGGGTGTTTGAGATTTTGGTGTGGGAAAATTATAAATGTATTTTTTTTGGAACTAAAGAAAAAGAAAAAGAAACATTCTAATTGATTATTTATGAAGTTAGCTATTTTTTTTAAAAAAATTGTGCTAGAATTCTTAATTTGTAGGTTTCTTTGTAAGTTTATTTTACTGCTATTTTGTGCGGTATGAGCCATAGTGATAAAAACAAAAATCGATGGTGATTTAAAAGTGTTTTTCATTTTTTTTTGAGGATACGAAAGCCCAACTAAAGACAATTGAATTTTGATAAATGAATGTGTTTTTAGCAAATTTCTCTTTGTTTTATCACATTCTCTTTATGTTGATATTTACAAATGATTTCCTTAATTTCATTAAGATAATTAATTAGGTGTTTGTGATTAAGGTCTCCATATTTGGTTGTGAGAATATAGTGGTTGAGAAAGTGTTTGGTAGGTTGCTGAAATTTATGTAATTTTAGGATATAAAAGTATTATATACTTTAAATTCTTATTTGTAGATTTCAAAATCATTTAATCCGTTTGAAAAATAAAATCTACTTTTAACAATAAATACTATAATATATTATAATCTTACAGTGTTATACAATTTTTTTAAAGAAAATATGAATTAAGAAAATCAAGTTTCAAAATTAACAATATTGTGGGCAAACATAAATATTATACAAAAAAATAAGTATTAAGTATTAGATGTAGATTTTAATATACATAAAAATGATTTCAAATGAAATTATAAAGTAGTCTGCACATTACGCGGGATATCATCTAGTCAATATCAATATATATATAAAAGCAGAGACCTCATTGTGTGAGAATCTATATTTTTGCCAAGTGGCACCTCCTATGAAGTTTCTCTACAATTATCAAATTTTCCCATTAATTGCCTAAATTTACACCACGACTCTCTCTATTCTTCATGTCTTTTAGTATACCAGCTATTTCAATTTTTTTTGGCAAAAACACTATTTTGGTTCCTATATTTTGGGGTTACAGTTAATTTAGTCCCTACATTTTTGGGGAAGTCAATTTGGTCCCTGTTATTTTCAATTTGCAACCAATTTAGTCCATACCGTCAACTACTAACAGAAAATGTTTATGTGGTAAACAGTATGCACGGTTGGCACACATGTGGTGGATAAAATAATAATAAAAATATTTAATTGCTATTAAAAATGCCATGTCATAAATTTTAAAAAAAAAAATCACACAAAGAAGAGGTTGAATTTTAAAAAAAAATTCCCAGCTGTTATTGCACTTTCTTGGCAATGAAACACATAAATCAAACATCAAAAAATAATCGGAGAAGAACAAGTCAATTTTGACCCACTACATTGTTCACCAAATCAATAACCCACAACACAGTTCATACCAAACTCACAAGAGCGCATTGGAAGTCACATGCTAGAAACCTGTTTCAACCAAGGTGATAAATTTAATTTCAAGCAAAACTCAATCTATGACCTGGACAAGAGGAAGCCACATGCAAATGAAAATTGATGGGGTTGTGTTGTGGGACCGTGGAAGGTTTGAGTGCTTAGTATTTGATGATAGCTGTCTTGAGTGTGCAGGTTGCAACCTGTTTACCATGGCCCTTCGGTAAAAACCTAGCCTACACTTGCGCCATCACAAGTCCACCAGAAGATCTCCTCCTCACACGCTGCCGATCCAACTGCGATGCCAAGCTCACTGATTTGATCTAGTAAGATCTTATTTTAGGTTGATATTTGATGGTTGAATTACGGTGGTTGGGTTCACTGATTTGATCTAGTAAGATCTTATTTTAGGTTGATATTTGATGGTTGAATTACGGTGGTTGGGTTCATAGTGAAGCTAATTTTGATTTGGAGCTATTGTAGGATCTTTTAGTTTGTGATGGGAGATTGTTTAATTTGATTTTTGTGTTTTAAGTTGTGTTTGGTCACTAAGAAACTGCAAGAAAAGCTGGGAATTTTTTTTAATTCATCCTTTCAAAATTTTTATTTTATTTGTCTGACGTGGATTTTTTTTTTTAATTTTTAAATATATATATTTTTTTGGTAAGGCAAGTTTTTACGTTGGTTATTTAAAAAAGTTTCTGCCTTTGTAATTGTGTAGATGCATTAATCACAGCTTTCCTCCAAAATGATGTTTTAGTTTTTACCTTTTTGTTTGCACATTATGTACCTTATCAACATTCTGCTAGAATGATTAATGTAGTATTTCCTAAACCTTTGACTCCCCAACCTCTCTCTCAGGCTTTGCCTTCCCCTCTCAACTTCGAATTTATGTCTCCATTCTATTTCTTTCTCTAAAAAAACCCCTTTGATAGTTAAATTTTTGAAACTATTGCTATTCTCAGATTTCTTTTCCATGCTCACAATTTTTTAAAACACTTGGCCAATAGAAGAAACCTGTTGCTCTTGTAATCTTTTATTGTAGATAGTAGTGGCTGTCCATCGCACATTAAGTGGCCATGATATGTATGAGTTCAAGCTATCTTTTGCTACTTTCAAAAATTAAGTTCTTCACTTACAATCAGTAGGGTTAAGATTGTGAGATTCTTTGTTTCGCTATTTTCTTTTATAGGTTGTGTTATTATGTTTATCGATTTTTAAAAGATGCCAGAAGTCTAGAACTGAGAAGTCGATAATTGTTTATTTTAGTGTAAAAGTTTCATTGTCAATGTCCTTTCCAAGTTTGTTTAATCTTAGCATATGGCTTGAGCATATAGGTCTTTTCAAAATAAACAAAAACTAAACCTACTATAAATCTTAAATTCGGATTATAGGATTCAAGCATGTATCGTCATGGCTGGACGGAATTTAGTCAATGGCAATTGAATTTGTAGAAAAAAAAAAAAAAAAAAAAAAAAACAACAACAACAACACTATTCAATCAGCATTCTTTAGACTCCAAGCTTCTTTCTCTAGTGTCTCTTGATATTTCAATAAAGAAATACATATTGACCTTTTTCCTACAGTAAATTGAGTTTTGGTTTAACGGTTTTTTTTTTAGTGTTGGTTTAATGGTGACTGTATAATGAATGATATGTATGTTGTGTGTGCTTTCTTTTCTATGAATTTCAGTAA